>JALIZH010027971.1:0-20567 GCA_030522465.1 Rhipicephalus appendiculatus
CTGGCCGTAACTGGGTAGTGCAAAGAGCCGTCCGACAATAGAACCCTCCTGTTGGGACGCGTGTACGCGTGGGAGAAGAAGACACGACCGCGCGGCGTGGATCCCAAACATCGACTGGTTTTATTCAGGTTCTCTGCAGGTTCCGGAGAGCAGCGGAGCGGGTGGCGCTGCCTGGCGGCTTGGCTTGGCTTGGCTGCCGCCACAGCACTCCCCCTAGTGAGTTGCCGAACGGAGTTAAAGGTCCAGGCGAGTGGGTGCTCTTGATAGCCGCCCGCTGTGCGTCAGCCGGGAGGGCACCTCGTGGACTTGGGCTGGCATTGAAGCTGGGGGTCCTGGCGATGATTCCCTTAGTGGAGGCAACACGGCGTCGTCACGGTCCATGTGTGCTGGCTTGATGCGGGTCCAACGACACGACCTCCTCACGGCCGTTTCTCTTGATTGTGAATTGTTTGTTGCCACGGCGGAGGACTTGAAACGGCCCATCATAGGGTGGCTGAAGAGGTCGCCGAACCGCGTCATGTCGTACAAACACATATGGGCACGATGTGAGCTGTGGGTCGACGTGCACCACACGCGACCCTGGGGGCCGTGGAGGTACCGCGCGCAGTTTGCTCATGACGTTGCGTAGGCGAAGTGCATAGTCGCTGCAAGCTATGGATGCCTCCTCTGAGCCGCGCGCAAAGAGCTCTCCCGGCAGCCTGAGTGTCGTGCCGTAGACCAGCTCAGCGGCGCTGCAGCCAATGTCCTCTTTCAAGGTGGACCTTATACCCAAAAGAACGAGTGGGAGGGCCTCCACCCAGTTGTGTTCCTCGGTTGCCGTGAGCGCAGCCTTCAGCTGGCGGTGAAAGCGCTCCACCATGCCGTTGCTCATGGGGTGGTACGCTGTCGTGCGTATGCGTGAGGTGCCCATGAGCTGACTGATGGCAGTGAAAAGGGCTGATTCGAATTGTCGGCCGCGGTCTGTTGTTATCGTGGAGGGCACACCGAAACGGGCTACCCAGTGGTACAGGAAAGCACTCGCAACCGTCTCGGCAGTGATGTCCGCGATAGGAATGGCCTCCGCCCAGCGGGTGAACCTGTCGACACAGGTCAGCAGGTAAGCCTTTCCGTGGCAGGGTGGCAGTGGGCCGACGATGTCCAGGTGGACATGATCAAAGCGAGAATCCGGAGTGGGGAGTGTTCCCAGTGCTGTCGAGGTATGGCGTTGTATCTTAGAGCGCTGGCAAGCTACACATTCGCGTGCCCAGCGTCCGGACGTCCCGATTTACGCCCGGCCAGACAAATCTTGCCGTCACCAGTCTTTGGGTGGCTCTAATCCCCGGATGAGACAGTCTGTGCAAGGACTCGAACACGTGGCGACGGAGGCTCGCGGGCACGAACGGGCGAGTTCTACTGACGCTTGTGTCACAGCAAACCTTGTCCTCCCCGGATCCGGGAACAGGGATCCACTCAAGATTCAGGGCAGTGGTCGCGGTCAACAGGTGTTTCAGTTCGTCATCTTCACGTTGAGCGGCTGCCAAAGCGGGAAGATCAACCTGTAGTGTGGGCATGATGGCGTTCACAGGGATTCCGTGAGAGGGCGTCCGCTACCTCGTTGTCGCCGCCTTTGACGTGGCGGATATCAGTCGTGAACTCTGATATATAGGACATTTGGCGCCGTTCACGTGCTGTGTGCGTTCCACCGTCGGAGCTTAGCGAGCGCAATGCATAAGTAAGCGGCTTGTGGTCGGTGAGGACGAAAAACTCTACACCTTCCAGGAAATGGCGAAAATGTCGTATGGCAGCGTACACGGCCAGCAGTTCTCTCCCGAAGGTGCTGTAGCGGCGCTCGGTAGGTGTTAGCTTCCTCGAAAAGAAGGAAATCGGGCGCCAGATTCCCCCAACGAGCTGCTGTAATACAGCCCCGACGGCTGTATCGGAGGCATCCACCATTACGCTCTGCGGGACACCGGACCTGGGGTATTCAAGCAGTGCGGCGTTTGCCAAAGCGTCCTTGACCTCGCAGAAGGCTTCTTTTGCTTCTTGAGACCAGGAGAGGGTGTCTGAGCCATTCCGTGAAGTGGCCAGCAGGTCGTGGAGAGGTTGAAGGATCTGGGCGCAGCGGGGAATGAAACGGCGGTAGAAGTTTACCAAACCCAGAAATTCCCGAAGCTGGCGCTTGGCGGTCGGCTGCGGAAATCCTTGCACGGCTTCAACCTTGTTGGGTTGAGGAAGAACTCCTGAGGCGGAGATGACGTGTCCAAGAAACGAGAGCTGTCGCACACCAAGCTCGCATTTGGCCATGTTCACGACCACGCCATGCTCCACTAAGCGCTGGAAGACGATGCGCAGATGATTCACGTGCTCTTCCGGAGTGCTGCTGGCGATTAGCAAGTCGTCAAGATAGGCGTGGCAGAAGCTGAGGCCGCGTATAGCACCGTCCATGAACCGCTGGAATGTCTGACCCGCGTTTCGGAGTCCGAATGGCATTCGGAGGAATTCGAAAAGTCCGAAAGGCGTTGCGATGGCGGTCTTCGGGACGTCCTCCGGGGCAACGGGAATCTGATGGTATGCCCGCACCAGGTCGATCTTCGAGAAGATAGTGGCACCGTGAAGCCTCGTCGTGACATCGTGTATGTGCGGTACCGGGTATCTGTCTGGAGTCGTTACCTGGTTCAGCGCCCTATAGTCCCCGCATGGTCGCCAGTCTCCCGGCGTTGACTTTGGCACCATATGAAGTGGAGATGCCCAGGCGCTCGACGAGGGTCTGATGATCCCTAGCTCCATCATGTGTTCAAATTCCTGTCGTGCGACCTTCAACTTCTCTGGAGGCAAACGGCGAGGCCGCGCGTGCACGGGTGGGCCGCTGGTGGCGATGTAATGGCGTACCTCGTGCTTCACCGCGGCGCTGGCTGGCGGCTGCCTCGTCAACTCGGGAAAATCCTGCAGAATGCGAGTGAAACGTTCTGCACCGGACGGCCCGAGCAGAGTGGGGGCTCAGCGGAGGGTGGTGCGAGGGATTGCCTTGCACAGTTGCCTGCGACACGGGATCGTGAAGGCGGCGGTTGCGCACGTCGACGAGAAGGCCGAAATGCCGAAGAAAGTCCGCACCCAAGATGGCGAACTTCACTGCTGCCACGATGAAAATCCACCGGAACGTTCTGTTCAAGCCTAAATCGAGTGGCAGCGAGCGATGTCCGTAGGTGGCGATGGTTGTGTTGTTGACCGCCTGAAGGGGGGGACGCACTAGGGACACGGCGATCGGTGGACCCAACCGGTAACACGCTCACCTCAGCGCCGGTGTCCACGAGGAATCGAAGGCCACTGTCGCGGTCGGTGAGGAAAAACACTGATGGACGACGTTCGGGGGCCTCTGTGACACTGGTCGTCCTCAGTGCCGGCTGCTCCCGTTTCCCGCATAGTCGCAAGGAGGAATGCATTTGCGAGCAGCATTGTAATGCTTCCTGTGATACCAGCAGATTCTCTGATGCGCTGCTGGGCGCTGGCGCTCCTCGGGAGTGCTGCGGGCCTGCATCGCTGCGACGGTATCGGCGAGGCGGGATATCTGCTCCCGGATGTCGTGCAGCGTGGTCGTTGGCGCGCCGCCGGCGATGTCTGGCTGTAGCGCCGCGACGGACGGCGGAGCGACCGCCAGCACCGAGTCCGCGAGCTCGGCTAGTTGAGACAGGCGTTTGTCGGCACCCGAGGCGAGGACCATACGCACGTTGATCGGAAGTCGCTGTAGGAACAGCTCGCGAAGCAGTCTGCTGTCGGCATCGGTGGTGGCTGCGCCGGCCGTGTGCAACAGCTGCCTCATGTGGCGCAACAATTGGCTGGGCGTCCGGTCCCCGAGGTCGGTGTTGTGCAGTAGCTGCTGCAGTCGCTGAGGCTCCGACGGCGTGAGGCGACTGATGAGCAGTTGTTTCAGCGTTGTGTACGCGTTCTCTGCAGGTGGAGCGACCAGCAGATCTCGTATTTCGCTCGCTATTGCCGGTGGGAGGCTAGCGACCACGTGGTGGTACTTTGTTTGCTCAGCGGCAATACGACGAGCGGTGAATTGGGACTCCACCTGCAGGAACCACAGCTGCGGGTCCGCTGTCCAAAACGGCGGGAGCCTGATGTCGACGGCGGAAATGGCCGGTGCGTCAGAGGGAGTCTCCATGGCGTCGATCGCTTGAAAAAAAGGCGGTAAGCCTCGTCCGGGTCACCACTGTTGGGACGCGTGTACGCGTGGGAGAAGAAGACACGACCGCGCGGCGTGGATCCCAAACATCGACTGGTTTTATTCAGGTTCTCTGCAGGTTCCGGAGAGCAGCGGAGGGTGGCGCTGCCTGGCGGCTTGGCTTGGCTTGGCTGCCGCCACACTCCTTTCGTTGGTGTTGAGGCGCGTTTTCCTGAAAATTAAGGACCTGGAAAGCTTCTTCCGTCAATCCACCCACGCTTCAGAAAACTAGGAAGTTCATAAATTGAACTGCGGGTACAATGCAAAAGATGTTTAGTTATTTCGGCACGCTGCAACTCGGAAGTAGAAGCGAGCATCGCATGACATCGAGTTCGAGGCAAGCACTACGGCATGCGTTGTGTAACGACATAATGCGTTGAATTTCGGTATACACGTAATGTCAAAGCAATGAACTATACATACACGAGCAATGTTTCTAACGATCAGTGGTACGAAGCTCGCTTTATCAGGCAGGAATGGCCTCGGCGATTTTCGCCGTTGCAGTTGCATTCTCCCTCCACGTCTCTCTTCTTGTGCGTTGCAATGTTTCATTGCGCATCCTCGAACGATCTGGTAGGCTTTAATTGCACTATACTGCGTCTTTATTCACAGTAATTATTACTGTATCACTATATATGGGGTAATAATACATACCTAACTCATTAATGTCCCATTCGGCATATACAAAGCCAAGCCCTTAGAATAATAACCTAGAGCTGATATCGCAGTATAATTTGCAACTTCATTATTTAATAATTTTGATATCCTTCCTATTGCTAGTTTATTTAAACGTGATCTCACGATTACGCCATTGAAGTCACTGATGCACGTTGTACCATTATCTCTATTTTGTCGTGATGCTCTTTGTAACTATAACCCAACTATATAGACGTGCATCAAATGGATACTTTTACTACGTGCTGTAGCGCAGCTTGCGCCACCTAGGTTTCAAAAGAATAAATAAAGAATGGTTGCGCGCGGTCCCGATGGAGGGGGGCTACTCCAGAACATTCTCGAAACACGTTGTGACGTCGTTTCGGGCTCCCGAAAGGCTTTAAAAGGAGAGCCGGGAGCGGAAGGAGGCAGTGGTGGTCCGCTGCGCGGGTTGAATGTGTCTTGGCTCGTACCCTGACCTTTCCTCCCTCGTATACAGGCCGGCACGAGCGGGAACAGTGTCTTAGACCATCTCTGACCATTCCCGACTGCGTGTCGCGCCCGGACCGCCGAACGTACTCGATGTATACGGGAACAGCGGCTTGACGCCGCAATGACCGTGAGCTCCCGTGGCACGCTCGCCTCACGCCGCCGAAGCGGCAGTACCCCCTCTTGGTGGAGGCGCGCGCCGCCCCTTGCGAACTGAACCCTGTTGTTGTATTCATTGATCCCCTGGACTTTGAGTTCGCGAGCGTCACTTTCCACACAGCTGGAATTTACTCGCGACAAAGTGGTGGAGGTGCGGGGTAAATTACAGCATGGGGAATGAGAAACCTTCGCGAGGGCAGGCGCGCCGCGCCCGTCGCGCGCAAGTAAAAGCACGCAGCCTCAACGAGCGTTTCGAGTTGCTGATCCAGTTGGCAGAGAAGAAGAATTGGAAACGTCAATGAGCGACGGAAATCGAGTACTGAGAAGTCGGACCATTAAGATTGTGATGGAGCAGCAGAACAACGTAGCTGATAGCGCCGTGATGAGGCCGTTCGGTCCCCCCTCCGGTCTTCAGGGGGCCAGGCAGATGAGGACGTCGAAGACTGGCTTCGAATTTATGACCGATACTCCATGGCGTTAAACTGGAACGATGCGCAGAAAGCCCGAAATTTAGTGTTCGTCCTCGACGACGAGGCGCGTCGTTGGTACAGCGCCGTACTGAGGGATGCGACAGCCACACAGCATCTAGATAGCTGGGCTGAATGGCGGGATGCACTCCTGCGAGATTTCGCCGGTGAGCACATCCGAGACTCGGCTTATATCCAGCTGCAGGAACGGCGACAGCTGCCCGGTGAAACTCCCAGGCAATATGTAACGAGCATACTACAGCTGTGCGCCCGCGCAAACACCTCCATGACAGAGTCCGAGAAGGTACGCTGTTTGATCCGAGGCCTCCGGCCTGAAATGATGGAGAGAGTTGCCATTTCGAACCCTCAGACAGCGACGGACTTCCTGCAACACCTCCAGCGGTTGACACACGTAGGGACAATGGCACAACACGCCATGGCAGCTATGCCACGTCACGCTCTCCCAGGCTTCGTGGCGGCGTCCCCATTCGCGCCCGGTACCAATACCAGCCCAGGTTTAGGCATGACAGCGGCTAGCCACAATCGCAGCGGCAATTCCGAGAAACACGCCAATACAGGGAACCCAGGCACCTCTGATCAGTCACAGATGCTTACGGTCCTCCAGGAAAGTATTAAGGCACTGACAATCGCCATGGAAAGGATCGCACCGCACCCTGCGCGAGGATATCCGAGCAATCCATCTCGGAATGCGAGGGGCCAGGTTATATGTTTCCGTTGCCACCAGGAGGGCCATATAAGGCGTCAGTGCCAGGAACCGCTGCAAGAAACAGGCGGGTACCTACCTCAGCAGGGGCAGGGAAACTAGGAAAACGGGGCTCGGGAGTGTCGCCCCGGACAAATGAAAGCCATTCCGCCGCCGCTGTCAGCGCGCATTATTTACCCACTGTCCGTCATCGGTCGGGAAGAAAGAATTCAAATGCAGATGCTCTCTCCCGTCTCCCACGTGATGCTGCTCTGCACTCCGAGGAGGAGATGCCTCTTCTTGTCGTGACGGAGGGAAGACAGACGGTGATCGATCTCCAGAGGGAAGACCCATTCCTGAAACCAATAATCGACCACCTACAAAACCCCGAGGGCATGGCTCCGAGAAAGGTCCGTCGTGCAGCAAGGGCGTTCAGGTTGAAGGAAGATGTGCTATTCAGGCGTGCAAAGGGCTTCCAGGAAGACAGACTAGCCCTAGCAGTGCCGAGACCTCTCCGGCCCGAGATTCTGGTATCCTGTCACGATGACATTACGGCAGGGCACTTGGGCATGAAGAGGACCCTCGACAAGATACGCCAACGATACTTCTGGCCTAAGATGTTTGCCGACATCACTAGGTATGTCGCGTCATGTCCGGACTGCCAGACACGGAAAACGCCGCCCATGAAGCCTTCCGGTCTGTTACGACCCCTGCCGCCGGCACAGCGGCCATTTCAGCGGATCGGAATGGACTTCTTGGGACCCTTGACAGCGTCGTCCAAAGGAAATCGCCACGTGCTTGTCATGATCGATTACCACACCAAGTGGGTGGAAACTGTCGCCACACCAGAGGCGACAGCGGCATGCGCGGCTGAGGCTTTCCTGGAGGCCGTCGTACTCCGGCATGGGGCTCCGGAGCAGGTTGTGACGGACAGGGGTCGTCACTTTGTGGCGGATATGATGGAGGAACTTTTTCGGCTCACCGAGACAAATCACGCGCGGACTACTGCCTACCACCCACAGACGAACGGATTGTGCGAACGTTTCAACCGCACCCTGGCAGAGATGATCAGCCAGTACGTGTCCTCCGACCACAGCGATTGGGATCAGTTCTTGCCATTTGCAATGTTTGCATACAACTCATCAGTGCACGAGACGACTGGCTACTCCCCTTTCTTTCTACTATATGGGCACGAACCGACACTGCCAATCGATGCAGCACTACACGTTACGCCGGGCGCCACTCTTGCACCCCCTAATGAAGAGTTCCTTCGACGTTGGAACACTGCCCGTGAATTAGTTCTGGAAAGAGAAAAAAGGGCTCAGGAAGCTAACAAGCGGCGTTATGACCAGACACGGCGCACGCAACAGCTCACAGCTGATGACCGATATGTACGAAGGCCGACCTATAAACGGGGCCGCACATCGAAATTTCGGCATCCCTATGTCGGGCCATACCGCCTCGTGAGGCAGACTGCGGAAAATGACTGGGAGGTAGAGAACCGTCGGGGGCGTCGTGACATAGTTAATATCAGTCGATTGAAGCCATACCACAGCCGCGCCGAATCTGCGCCCGCGGAAGATGAGGCCACTCAACCTGCATCTCCGGTCAATGCCCGAGATGCACAAGCACCGAGCGACGCGCGCAGCGATGCTGGCGATGCAAAAGATGACTCGGACGACGAGGAATTTCACGACGCACTAGACAAACTGCCCGAGGATGCGACCATGCCAGCAAGGCCGCGCCGCTCTGTGATGCCACATCAGCGGGACGACTTTGTGTACTACTGAAAAGAAAAAAAAAGAGAAGAAAAAGGACCAGCTGGACCCATGCGATCTTCAAAGTGATGTGCGCGAACGGTGTAGTGCTCGTGAACAGCGTCGTGTGAGTGACCAGTGCGCGAACAGTGAGGTGTGCGCGAAAACAGTGACCTGTGCGCGTGAACCTGTGCGCGCGGTGAATCTGTGCGCATGAACAGTGACGCCTCCACGAAAGAAGTGACGTGTGCGCATGAACCTGTGAGCATGAACAATGACGTCTCCGCGAAAAGTGATGTGTGCGCGTGACTCCCGGCGGACACTTTTTCTGCAGCCGCGCATCATCCAAAACGAAGAAGACACCATTTGTGACCGCATGACCGTGAAAACTGTGAACGATAAACTCTAGGTGCGTGGTTGCGGACATAGGTCGGCAAAATAAATGGAGCTCACTCAGACTCACTCAATAAATATATTTTTCGCTTAGGACTCACTCGGACTCAGACTTGTGGCGGCAGCCAAGCCAAGCCAAGCCGCCAGGCAGCGCCACCCTCCGCTGTTCTCCGGAACCTGCAGAGAACCTGAATAAAACCAGTTGATGTTTGGGATCCACGCCGCGCGGTCGTGTCTGCTTCTCCCGCGCGTACACGCGTCCCAACAGTGGTGACCCGGACGAGGCTTACCGCCTTTTTCAAGCGATCGACGCCATGGAGACTCCCCCTGACGCACCGGCCATCTCCGCCGTCGACATCAGGCTCCCGCCGTTTTGGACAGCGGACCCGCAGCTGTGGTTCCTGCAGGTGGAGTCCCAATTCACCGCTCGTCGTATTGCCGCTGAGCTAACAAAGTACCACCACGTGGTCGCCAGCCTCCCACCGGCAATAGCGAGCGAGATACGCGATCTGCTGGTCGCTCCACCTGCAGAGAACGCGTACACAGCGCTCAGACAGCTGCTCATCAGCCGCCTCACGCCGTCGGAGCCTCAGCGACTGCAGCAGCTACTGCACGACACCGAGCTCGGGGACCGGACGCCCAGCCAATTGATGCGCCACATGAGGCAGCTGTTGCACACGGCCGGCGCAGCCACCACCGATGCCGACAGCAGACTGCTTCGCGAGCTGTTCCTACAGCGACTTCCGGTCAACGTGCGCATGGTCCTCGCCTCGGCTGCCGACAAACGCCTGTCTCAACTCGCCGAGCTCGCCGACTCGGTGCTGGCGGTCGCTCCGCCGTCCGTCGCGGCGCTACAGCCAGACATCGCCGGCGGCGCGCCAACGACCACGCTGCACGACATCCGGGAGCAGATATCCCGCCTCGCCGATACCGTCGCAGCGATGCAGGCCCGCAGCACTCCCGAGGAGCGCCAGCGCCCAGCAGTGCAACAGAGAATCTGCTGGTATCACAGGAAGCATGGCAATGCTGCTCGCAAATGCATTCCTCCGTGCGACTATGCGGGAAACGGGAGCGGCCGGCACTGAGGACGACCAGTGTCGCAGAGGCCTCCGAACGTCGTCCATCAGTGTTTTTCCTCACCGACCGCGACAGTGGCCTTCGATTCCTCGTGGACACCGGCGCTGAGGTGAGCGTGCTGCCGGTTGGGTCCACCGATCGCCGTGTCCCCAGTGCGTCCCCGCTTCAGGCGGTCAACAACACAACCATCGCCACCTACGGACATCGCTCGCTGCCACTCGATTTAGGCTTGAACAGAACGTTCCGGTGGATTTTCATCGTGGCAGCAGTGAAGTTCGCCATCTTGGGTGCGGACTTTCTTCGGCATTTCGGCCTTCTCGTCGACGTGCGCAACCGCCGCCTTCACGATCCCGTGTCGCAGGCAACTGTGCAAGGCAATCCCTCGCACCACCCTCCGCTGAGCCCCCACTCTGCTCGGGCCGTCCGGTGCAGAACGTTTTACTCGCATTCTGCAGGATTTTCCCGAGTTGACGAGGCAGCCTCCAGCCAGCGCCGCGGTGAAGCACGAGGTACGCCATTACATCGCCACCAGCGGCCCACCCGTGCACGCGCGGCCTCGCCGTTTGCCTCCAGAGAAGTTGAAGGTCGCACGACAGGAATTTGAACACATGATGGAGCTAGGGATCATCAGACCCTCGTCGAGCGCCTGGGCATCTCCACTTCATATGGTGCCAAAGTCAACGCCGGGAGACTGGCGACCATGCGGGGGACTATAGGGTGCTGAACCAGGTAACGACTCCAGACAGATACCCGGTACCGCACATACACGATGTCACGACGAGGCTTCACGGTGCCACTATCTTCTCGAAGATCGACCTGGTGCGGGCATACCATCAGATTCCCGTTGCCCCGGAGGACGTCCCGAAGACCGCCATCGCAACGCCTTTCGGACTTTTCGAATTCCTCCGAATGCCATTCGGACTCCGAAACGCGGGTCAGACATTCCAGCGGTTCATGGACGGTGCTATACGCGGCCTCAACTTCTGCCACGCCTATCTTGACGACTTGCTAGTCGCCAGCAGCACTCCGGAAGAGCACGTGAATCATCTGCGCATCGTCTTCCAGCGCTTAGTGGAACATGGCGTGGTCGTGAACATGGCCAAATGCGAGCTTGGTGTGCGACAACTCTCGTTTCTTGGACACGTCATCTCCGCCTCAGGAGTTCTTCCTCAACCCAACAAGGTTGAAGCCGTGCAAGGATTTCCGCAGCCGACCGCCAAGCGCCAGCTTCGGGAATTTCTGGGTTTGGTAAACTTCTACCGCCGTTTCATTCCCCGCTGCGCCCAGATCCTTCAACCTCTTCACGACTTGCTGGCCACTTCACGAAATGGCTCGGACACCCTCTCCTGGTCTCAAGAAGCAAAAGAAGCCTTCTGCGAGGTCAAGGACGCTTTGGCAAACGCCGCACTGCTTGAATACCCCAGGTCCGGTGTCCCGCAGAGCGTAATGGTGGATGCCTCCGATACAGCCGTTGGGGCTGTATTACAGCAGCTCGTTGGGGGGAATCTGGCGCCCAATTTCCTTCTTTTCGAGGAAGCTAACACCTACCGAGCGCCGCTACAGCACCTTCGGGAGAGAACTGCTGGCCGTGTACGCTGCCATACGACATTTTCGCCATTTCCTGGAAGGTGTAGAGTTTTTCGTCCTCAGCGACCACAAGCCGCTTACTTATGCATTGCGCTCGCTAAGCTCCGACGGTGCAACGCACACAGCACGTGAACGGCGCCAAATGTCCTATATATCAGAGTTCACGACTGATATCCGCCACGTCAAAGGCGGCGACAACGAGGTAGCGGACGCCCTCTCACGGAATCCTGTGAACGCCATCATGCCCACACTACAGGTTGATCTTCCCGCTTTGGCAGCCGCTCAACGTGAAGATGACGAAGTGAAACACTTGTTGACCGCGACCACTGCGCTGAATCTTGAGTGGATCCCAGTTCCCGGATCCGAGGACAAGGTTTGCTGTGACACAAGCGTCAGTAGAACTCGCCCGTTCGTGCCCGCGAGCCTCCGTCGCCATGTGTTCGAGTCCTTGCACAGACTATCTCATCCGGGGATTAGAGCCACCCAAAGACTGGTGACGGCAAGATTTGTCTGGCCGGGCGTAAATCGGGACGTCCGACGCTGGGCACGCGAATGTGTAGCTTGCCAGCGCTCTAAGATACAACGCCATACCTCGACAGCACTGGGAACACTCCCCACTCCGGATTCTCGCTTTGATCATGTCCACCTGGACATCGTCGGCCCACTGCCACCCTGCCACGGAAAGGCTTACCTGCTGACCTGTGTCGACAGGTTCACCCGCTGGGCGGAGGCCATCCCTATCGCGGACATCACTGCCGAGACGGTTGCGAGTGCTTTCCTGTACCACTGGGTAGCCCGTTTCGGTGTGCCCTCCACGATAACAACAGACCGCGGCCGACAATTCGAATCAGCCCTTTTCACTGCCATCAGTCAGCTCATGGGCACCTCACGCATACGCACGACAGCGTACCACCCCATGAGCAACGGCATGGTGGAGCGCTTTCACCGCCAGCTGAAGGCTGCGCTCACGGCAACGGAGGAACACAACTGGGTGGAGGCCCTCCCACTCGTTCTTTTGGGTATAAGGTCCACCTTGAAAGAGGACATTGGCTGCAGCGCCGCTGAGCTGGTCTACGGCACGACACTCAGGCTGCCGGGAGAGCTCTTTGCGCGCGGCTCAGAGGAGGCATCCATAGCTTGCAGCGACTATGCACTTCGCCTACGCAACGTCATGAGCAAACTGCGCGCGGTACCTCCACGGCCCCCAGGGTCGCGTGTGGTGCACGTCGACCCACATCTAACATCGTGCCCATATGTGTTTGTACGACACGACGCGGTTCGGCGACCTCTTCAGCCACCCTATGATGGGCCGTTTCAAGTCCTCCGCCGTGGCAACAAACAATTCACAATCAAGAGAAACGGCCGTGAGGAGGTCGTGTCGTTGGACCGCATCAAGCCAGCACACATGGACCGTGACGATGCCGTGTTGCCTCCACTAAGGGAATCATCGCCAGGACCCCCAGCTTCAATGCCAGCCCAAGTCCACGAGGTGCCCTCCCGGCTGACGCACAGCGGGCGGCTATCAAGAGCACCCACTCGCCTGGACCTTTAACGAACACTGTACTTTAACTACGTTCGGCAACTCACTAGGGGGAGTGCTGTGGCGGCAGCCAAGCCAAGCCAAGCCGCCAGGCAGCGCCACCCTCCGCTGTTCTCCGGAACCTGCAGAGAACCTGAATAAAACCAGTTGATGTTTGGGATCCACGCCGCGCGGTCGTGTCTGCTTCTCCCGCGCGTACACGCGTCCCAACAGACTCACCAAAATTTTGCTGAAGCAGACTCACTCGGACTCAGACTCACGAAATTTCTCTTCAACCAAACTCACTCGGACTCAGACTCACCGGTGTTTTCGTCATCCAGACTCACTCGGACTCAGACTCACTAAAATTTTCCTCAAACGGACTCACTCGGACTCAGATTCATGAATATTTTCGTCAACCTGACTCACTCGGGCTCAGACTCACCAAAATTTTCCTCAAGCGGACTCACTCGCACTCAGACTCACCAAAATATAACTCAGCCGGACTCACTCGGACTCAGACTCACTAAAATTTAACTCAGCCGGACTCACTCGGACTCAGACTCACGAAAATATTACTCAGCCCTACTCACTCAGACTCAGACACACGAAAATATAACGAAAATATAACTCAGCCGGACTCACTCACCAAAATATTTGTCAGCCGGACTCACTCGAACTCAGACTCACCAAAATTCTCCTGAAGCGGACTCACTCGCGGACTCACAGACTCGCCTAACTTTTTCTCAACCAGACGTACTCGGACTAAAAATTAGCAATATTCAATTTGGCCCGGCTCATCCAATAAATGTCGAAGGAGCGCCATAAAATAGCTTATGTAGAATAACACATGTAAAGGGTTCACAAGTGCCAGGAAACCTTCAAAATATATGTATGATAGCTTTCAACGTACAAAAAGAAGTTATTTCCCGTGCATCGCAATGTCTATCGTAAAGAGAAATTCAACATTACACGCGATTTTTGCAATATTGAGAATGTTTTCTTTAAATATAAGAATGGGTATACCGACCCTCGAGGAACATTAGGTTTTCATTCCTTACCTTTGAAATGCGCTATGCGCACGCGCCATCTGTTTTCAATGGGCGAGCGCGTACGTGCGTTTTTGGCAGACCCAATTATAAATCAAGTCCTTTCTTACGCTTTGCCGTTCCAAGGCCTCATCACGCTACTTGGGAACGAAGAAAGCTTGACAGTACGTTATGGCGCTTTTCTAAACACGTTCATGAAACTGCCAATGGTATTGCAGTCGATTTAGCGCTCATTGACAACGCGAAAAAGAAAATAATATGAGGCGGCCATCTTATGCAGAATCGAGCTCACCACCCTTGAAAATTTTTGGAAACATGGCTTTCTAGGGTGCATGGTTCTGCCTCTCTAAAGTTTCGAAAACACCTGCCACGATAGTCTAGTGGTTGTGGTGCTTGACTGCTGACCCGAAGATCACGGCATCGAATCTCGGCCGCATTTTCGGATGGATGCCGAAACGCTTGAGCCATGTGTGCGTATATTTTGGCGCACGTAATGAACCCCAGGTAGCCAATATTTCCGTAGCCGTCGACTACGGCACCCCTCATAATCACATCATGGTTCTCGGACGTTAAACGCTAATAATTATTATACTAGTGTTTCTAATTATTGAAATGGTAAGTTCGGTTTTAGTAGATGTCATGCTTTCGCAAAGTGATTGCGGATACAATAGGTTCGTATTTTACGTCGCAAAGCCAAGATGTGGTTGTCAGAGGCCGCCGTAGTGGAGGGCTCCAGATATTTCGACCACCTAGGGTTCTTCAACGTGCATCTTAATCAAATACACGGGTTGTGACTGCGTTTGTTTCTAGCAAGATATTTTTCTGAGCCGGCTAAGAACCAGTTGTAACTGTTAGTGACTACTCTATCTCGTGGATAATGGTAAAGAGTCGTATCAGTACCACGCTGGATACGGACACAAGGCAAAAAGGAACGTGCATAGGCGCGCCGATGAGAGCCGGCCAGTGTGTTCAAAGGTATGGTGGAAGCTTTTTGCATAGTCTGGTACAGACCATGCAAAACGAGGTGGCAATATTCTGCTTTCCAAAAACCCCAATTGCTGACAGTCAAGCCGATTGCAAGAATGCCGTATTGAAAGGTGGGGACGCGGGCAACGCTTCACAGTGATCCTTCTAGTCCCCAGAAAGGACAGGAATATTCATTTCTAAGAAAACAGTCACTAGACAAGGCCCTGAACTGACAACTAGAGGGTTTACTACAAACCAGACGCAATAAATTCACATACCTAACCCTGCGCTATTAGCAATTTTATTTTTTTTTATTCTCACTGCGTCGCTATTATATCTATCCTTAATAACTTATTATTTGTATTGTTTTTACTTCGATGTAACTGCTACTCTCTTACGCATTCTCAAATGCACAGCTCCCCTCTGTAATTCCTTCGGGCCTTCAGGGTACTATTAAATAAATAAATAATTGAGAAGCCTATTTTCAGCGGGTAAATGGGGCAGCGGAGGTTGCCATAACGTACTGTTTTTCTTTGCAGAATGACAGACTGATGGGCAATTGGTGTGGGTTCATAATGACATCTAGTGATTCATAAAACATATGAGAAATGCGCTAATTTGTCTCCCGTGAGGGGACATCGCTCAGCGACTTATGATCGAAAGCCAGTGCTACAACAAATACAAAATGAGTGACATGAAGGCAGTACATGCGCTTTTCTTTTTTTCTTTCCTGCTTCAAAGTCTACATTCTCGAAAGATGCAGGGAGGGGGGTAAGGGATGGAGAGCAGTGCTCGAGTCTCGTATATTTATGAGACCGCTCCTTATCTTCATACCAGCGCACACTCCCCCCCCCTCTATCTTTCCCATTGAAGTTCTGAAACAAAATTTTGAAGGCTAGATAACATGTGGGCAAGATTTGTGTACACACACGCGCATCATCTACGAAATACCAACAGATTATATAGCCTAGGAAGTATTTAAAATCGATTTTAAAGTTCATCCCTACTGCAGCTAAACATGCCTTCGTTTATTGTGTAAACAACCAACCACCCACTGGTCACGAGTTGAAATATAAAACTCCTACCAAAATCACCAATCGTCGCCACAGCAGCGGATAGACGAACGGAAGACAATAATTCGTGACCTCTACACCAGCGGCTACACAAAGGCGTTTATTCGCAGAGCCCTCCGTAAGAGAAAAGACGGGGGGAAACGTGACACCAAGGGCGCCGCAACGACGCCGTGTGTCGATCCCCTACATTGCGGGCGCCAGCGAAGCAATAGCCCGTATACTACGAAAGGCAGGGGTCGACGTTTCCCACAAGCCATCCACCAACATCGGCAGTTTCATCCCTCGGCCCAAAGACAGCGCATCTGCGGAAAAAGCGCAGGGCATCGTGTACCGGATCACGTGCGCCGACTACCCCGCTTCCTACATTGAGGAAACCAAGAACTTCCATGAAAGATTGCGGCAGCACAAGATTGACCTCCGTCACTTGAACAGCGGACGGACCGAAGTGACAGAGCACTGCCAGCGGTTTGACCACCATACCAGTCCCGACGGCGCGGTGATTTTGGAAAAAGAAAGGAACCTTCGCCGGCGGCCCCTCCTCAAATCCTGCTACATTGAGCAGACAGCGGGAAACATCAACCACACCACGGGTGCACTGCCCTCCCTCTACTGCCACGGCTTGCGACGACTCACAGCAAACAATCACGCCTGGCAAGAAGGCGTTGCACATCTCGTGCCTTCTCACCCCTGAACAAGAAGCCGATCATCCTTCGAAACGTCACGGTTTCTTAAAATAAATTTTGGCTGGAGTTTTCTCTTTTCTCCAGTTTCCTGTTATCCCAACCAGACAGACTTCTGCCGAATGTTCACTTTTGAAAGAATAGAGATATTTGTGTTGCAGGCCCCAAGCCTAGAGTGTCGAGCTCGTTGCTTCGTTTTGTACTTTCCTTGCATTCTTTGGGGGGGGGTATTAGGAGCTCGAAAGCAAGATACGAGAAACGAGCCTGGCAAACGGCCGTGCCATGAAGCTTTTTGCCGTGTGGCTTGGACGAACACAATGACGGCTGAGGGACCACCGAAAGTGCTTCGCCGCGTCAACGCTGACTATGAATGGAAAAGTGTTTGAATAGGAGAGAAAAGAAAAAATACGAAAAAAAATACGGGTTTTGCTTGAGTCGGGAAGGACTGAACTGCAGGCGTGCTGGGAAAATATGGCAGCAATATCTCCCAAAGAGAGTCTCGAATTCGAAGAGGTCATTAAAGTTTAAAAAGCTCCTTGAATTGCCGAGAGGTAACAGAATTCTTTGACCACATTACAGCCCGAAGAAATTTGTTTTTGCAAGTCATGAAGCGTCGCGTTTGGCATGAATGGCGCGTTTCTATCCCCTTCCTCCTTGAAATCTGGCCGCTACAACTTTCGAGGTACCACGGGGGCAAGCTTTATCTAGCCACTCTAAATAACGAAGCCGCTGTTTAATTGGTAGCGAATGACATGACGAAAGCCGATGGTCTGTGTCGTCGCTACATTTTTAACAAAGCTTGAAATTCGTCGAGATGGTGCATAGCTACTGGGAAATTTTTGAGCGCGGTACAATGCATTCACAAGGCATTCAAAAGCGCCCGTCCTGTCTCTCTCGTACTTGTGAATGTCTTGTTTGGCGCTCGAAAATTTCCCAATTGCCACATTTATTCATGAAAAAACCGAAGCGACATCTAAAGACACAAGCGGTTCATTGCAACAGAGAGCGAAGGGGCGCTCGATGCTCGCGAACCGTGCTGCTTTGTCGTATTTGAATCCACATGGATGATGAAACTCGGACATTGCACTCATTCTCCGTTGATTAGGTACACAATTGTAGATCAAACTCAATGTGGATCACGATGTCGCTAAATAAAAGTGGCCTGGAGTTGTACATGTGCCAGAACATGCTGCACAGCCCACTTACATGCCCTCGTATATGAGGGCATGGACAGCTTGATAATTTGAAAAATAATTTCTAGGGCTTTACAAGACACGCCGTAAAAGGAGGCTATAAATATTTGTAACCATAGGTCGGCAAAATAAATGGAGCCCACGCAGACTCACTCAATAAACGTTTTTCGCTTAGCACTCACTAGAATCCAGACTAACCAAAATTCTGCTGAAGCGAACTCACTCGGACTCAGACTCATTAATATTTTCTTCAACCGGACTCACTCGGACTCAGACTCACCAAAATTTTGCTGAAGCAGACTCACTCGGACTCAGACTCATTAATATTTTCTTCAACCGGACTCACTCGGACTCAGACTCACCAAAATTTTGCTGAAGCGAACTCACTCGGACTCAGACTCATTAATATTTTCTTCAACCGGACTCACTCGGACTCAGACTCACCAAAATTTTGCTGAAGCAGACTCACTCGGACTCAGCCTCACGAAATTTCTCTCCAACCAAACTCACTCGGACTCGGACTCACCGGTGTTTTCGTCATCCAGACTCACTCGGACTCAGACTCACTAAAATTTTCCTCAAACGGACTCACTCGGACTCAGACTCACTAAACTTTTTCCTCAACCTGACTCACTCGGACTCCGACTCACCAAAATTTTCCTCAAGCGGACTCACTCGGACTCAGACTCACCAAAATATAACTCAGCCGGACTCACTCGGACTCAGACTCACCTAAATATAATTCAGCCGGACTCACTCAGACTCAGACTCACACCTCAATCTGAGTCTGAGTGAGTCTGAGTGAGTCGACTCATGAGTGAGTTTGCCGACCTATGGTTGCGGACATTGCTGTTGTGGACTACGAGCGGCATTTAAGCGAAAGTATGTATCTGTTTGTATAAATGTTAATGAGATGAGTGAGGACACTCATCCTTGCGTACCGGGAAGGACTGTAGCGCAGCTTGCGCCACCTAGGTTTCAAAAGAATAAATAAAGAATGGTTGCGCGCCGTCCCGATGGAGGGGGCTACTCCAGAACATTCTCGAAACACGTTGTGACGTCGTTTCGGGCTCCCGAAAGGCTTTAAAAGGAGAGCCGGGAGCGGAAGGAGGCAGTGGTGGTCCGCTGCGCGGGTTGAATGTGCCTTGGCTCGTACCCTGACCTTTCCTCCCTCGTATACAGGCCGGCACGAGCGGGAACAGTGTCTTAGACCATCTCTGACCATTCCCGACTGCGTGTCGCGCCCGGACCGCCGAACGTACTCGATGTATACGGGAACAGCGGCTTGACGCCGCAATGACCGTGAGCTCCCGTGGCACGCTCGCCTCACGCCGCCGAAGCGGCAGTACCCCCTCTTGGTGGAGGCGCGCGCCGCCCCTTGCGAACTGAACCCTGTTGTTGTATTCATTGATCCCCTGGACTTTGAGTTCGCGAGCGTCACTTTCCACACAGCTGGAATTTACTCGCGACAGTGCTATTCGAACTAATTATGGACGACACACTGCTCAAATTTACGCTTTATGGATATCGAATCCATAATCAACTCATATTGAACAATGTTCTTCGAATAATTTATTTAAAAAAGACAATTATATTCCAATTTGTTAAAGGAGCACTGACATTAAATTTCAAAGTCGAGATGTGTCCTTCATTCGATTGCTCGGTATGCATAGGTCGTCTCGGCCAAATTTGAATGCCGTCCGTCACGTGGAAGTTATTTTATTTCGAGGGCAAACAGCGTATGAACGCTCAACGGAAAACTGAATGCCCTGCGACATCGACACTAGTGCAACGTGTGAGGTGTGATAGAATCACACTTGTGACGTACGCTAGTGATACGCTAGTAACAATGACATCGACGGTCTGAGTGTGTTTATTGTGGCGCCGACGCCCGGCGATGGTCTCAGTAGTGGCTCTCCTTGCTGTGTTGATCTGCGCGTGCGGTACATCGTGTCGCATCGACTGATTTGTCGTGTGCGAGCGCGAGTGCGATCATTCGGAGCGACACAGTACGTGCCAGGATGTCGGGGAGCCGCTGCGTAGTGCGAACCTGCCCGTCGAGGCGCGGAAAAAGCGGAAAGTGCGTGTCCTTTCATGCATTTCCAAGCCTCGAACCTCAACGCAGCCAGTGGGTCGCTTGTCGATGTTGACCGCGACGACGGCGAGGACGACGATGTTGACGACAAAGACATGGCTGCACGTGTGCTCCTAGCAGACGAAATGTCAGCGATGTCAGCTGGACGTGACGTCACCTTTTTTTGTGGCAGCGGAATGGGCCGGGGAGCGGCCCCGACGTGGCCGCGAGGTAACGCTACCAGCACTACAATTGCCGGGTTTTCCTCCCGTTTTGAATCGCGTTCGATAGAGGATATATTAATCAACATTACTAGTACTTATTCGTCCCTCCGCTGCATTTTTGAGTCGAGAATCGTTACTTGGGGGTCGATAGCTACTCGCGGATGCAAAAAAATCCACATGCGTAAATTCGATGTCAGTACTCCGATTCGGTTCTATTTCTTTGAATAATGTTGTTTGTTATCTCTTTTTACCTGTTTCTAATTCTGTTTGCTGTTTTATCACACCAAAAGTTTTCTTTTAAT
>JALIZH010027972.1:0-21566 GCA_030522465.1 Rhipicephalus appendiculatus
TGAAAAATAAATTCGCATCAAATATTCACCTCTGCACTAAGAAGTGTGGTAGACAGGCTCCTCTTAATAATCAAATAAACACCTGCTTAAATCAAACTATAAACACTGCTGACATATTTGCCTATATATATATATATATATATATATATATATATATATATATATATATATATATATATATATATATATATATATATATATATATTCACATTTACGTTACAATTACCTCCTAATAAAGTCCCCTATCCCTATACTTTCCTTCGCATCATTGTCTGTTAGTTCGCATAAATGATGTGTTTAACAAAGCAAACGAGCCCCTTAAGTTCACACTTCTTTCCTTCGTTCATAGAAGCAACAAGTCTGGCAGACTTGTTGCCTTCAGGTCGTATGCGAGGGATTATTAGTCAGCTGCCAACTCGTAATAAGATCACGTGCTACGTGACGCCTACAGGCAAAAGAGTGTTCCACACTCGCCGTAATGCCAACAGGCAGCGCTGACTGACGCTCCCACGTTTAAAAATGCACATATATACCCTATAAAGTGGACGGAGGGATGACCGCCACCGTAGCTCAGTGGTAGAGCATCTGACGCGTTACTCGAAGGTCGCAGGTTCGGATACTGACGGTGGCAAGTTTTCTTTTCGACCACTTTCCTTTCTTCACATTTTACAATACAATTACTTCTAATAAAGTCCCCTATACTTTCCTTGGCATCATTGTCTGTTAGTTCGCATTAACGATGTGCTTAACAAAGCAAACGAGCCCTTAAGTTCACACTTCTTTCCTTCGTATATATATATATGTATGTATGTGTGTGTGTGCGTATAATATGTGATAGTAGCACATGTTTTATACTGGAACTCAATATGGGGTAACATTACATCTGCTGGGCTGAAAAAAGCTTGCACACGTTATAGTACTACGCGAATAGCAACGAAATTAGCTGCTCAAGTTCAACTCACCGGTGGCAGAACGATTAGCAGAGCAGCCGTCAGTGTCATCAGGAATGGAATGCGCTCTGCGGCAAACAGGCAAGTGGACTGGAAGCTGCCGTTGACGTAGAAATGCAAGGCTAGCAAGACGTGTCCGTCCACTGGTAAAGCGTGAGACCTCGCCATGAGCAGTGGTAGTCAAGGCTCCAGTGCTAGCATAACGACGTGTCTGATGGACTCGAATACTTGTAGTCAGCAGGCGCTGGTCTACGACGTCACCCAAGGCAAGGCACCGGTGAAAAGTGTGTTCTTTCGGGAGGCAAGCGTGACTGACGTTCACGGGCTCTCGCTGCCAGGTAGAACTCGAAATTTTCACCGAAGAACAGTCAAGGCGTGCTGCCAAAGCAGCCTCACTTACAAGAGAATGTATCGGCTCGCGACTTCGATTCGACACATTACGACGTTCGGACTGCGATGAGCACAAAAAGCCGAAATAACGAGTTAAAAAATAATACGCGAAGCCCAGAGCCAAATCCTTAAAGCACTCGTAAAGCACCATCGCAACTTCACAGGGCAAAACACAGTCATCAACGCTGTCTTTTAATCTTCTGTCACACGAGCACAGCCTCTTCACGAGTCTTGGAAATGTCAACACAGCACCAATGTTCACAACACACATTGTTTCACTTTCAAACACTGCCTTTTCCTGGACTGCTCACGAGAAAATAGCAGCGCACGGGCTAACCAGCGGCCAAGCAATAACCGACTACAGCACGTAATTCATACGTTACCGTACGCACTCGGGATCACTCAAGTAACGTGTCAAAGCGCTGTCAATTCGAAATGCCGCACTGCACCCAACTGAGAAACTGGAAAGCGAAGCAAACGAACTGTCACCGAAACTCGAATACACATTGCAGGCTCCTCGAGTGCTAGTTGCCGTCGATACACAGGCGCCGATCCCCGCTTCATAAACACACCGAGGCACAAGCTTCGCTACGCCTCACCGTACAACGAGAGACACTGCCGTTGGTTTTCACACGGCTTACACGCACCGTCCAGTCGAAACACATCCATTCGAACGCTGAAGGAAGTCAAGCGAGAAGCGTTTGCGAAAATTGGCACCCACACGCATACACTGTTTACGACGCCATGTTGTCTTGGCGAACTACGCAGCAGGAGCAAGCGCTGAGAGAACTCGTAGAAAGCTCTTGCGCGTTTTTGATGGCGAGATAAAAAATTGCTCTTATGTGCGAGGGGGTAGATATAACGAATACGACAGGGCCGCGCGATGAAAAGAAGTGTTTTTGGCAACGTCATAAGATGGCCTGATGTCGAGAATACTGCTTCCCAACCAGTAGAGTACGCATTTGGGCTGGTTGGTTCATGATTTGCAGGTAGAAAACAGCGCTACAAGACGGGACGAAGAAAGGACACAAACCACGGCGCTGACTAACAACCAAATGTGCTTTATTCTGCCAGTCCACATATATATGCTCCGCCACAATCTCAAGAAAACGGAAAAACAAAAAAGCAAAAACACCAAAAATGATGATCAGCCTGCGCAGAGGCAATAAAACGCTCAATCTGACAGAAATGTTATCTCCTTCGGAAGGAGTGAAATCGAGGGGAGGCTAACACATGCCTCGCCGCCGTTATGGATGTGATACGCTTCAGAAATGAGACGCGCGCGTTCTTCATGGTATTTTGACAGGAAAATAGAATCTTTAAAAGATGGCTGGCAACCGCAATCATTACAATGAATAGACAGTTGGCTATCTCTAGCTTGTTTACTGACCTTGTTCGCGTGCTCGCGCATGCGGTCATTAGCGCACCGGCCAGTTTGACCCACATAGTAACGCCCGCAAGAAAGCGGAATCTTGTACACCACACCCTCGCAACATTCAACAAACTTTTCGTTTGTTTTCGTTGGTTTTCGGCCAGAAATAAACTTGGTAGCCTGTGTCAGCAAGTTAACCGAGAGACCAAGACGAAAAGATGTAGCAAGAAGCACCGGCAAAAGTTTGTTGAATGTTGCGAGGGTGTGGTGTACAAGATTCCGCTTTCTTGCGGGCGTTACTATGTGGGTCAAACTGGCCGTTAATGATGCATGCGCGAGCACGCGAACAAGGTCAGTAAACAAGCTAGAGATAGCCAACTGTCTATTCATTGTAATGATTGCGGTTGCCAGCCATCTTTTAAAGATTCTATTTTCCTGTCAAAATACCATGAAAGAACGCGCGCGTCTCATTTCTGAAGCGTATCACATCCATAACGGCGGCGAGGCATGTGTTAGCCCTCCCTCGATTTCACTCCTTCCGAAGGAGATAACATTTCTGTCAGATTGAGCGTTTTATTGCCTCTGCGCAGGCTGATCATCATTTTTGGTGTTTTTGCTTTTTTGTTTTTCCGTTTTCTTGAGATTGTACGGAGCATATATATGTGGACTGGCAGAATAAAGCACATTTGGTTGTTAGTCAGCGCCGTGGTTTGTGTCCTTTCTTCGTCCCGTCTTGTAGCGCTGTTTTCTACTGCTTCCCAACCAATCACAATGCGCCTCTCGCCCAAGCTGTCGTCTGCTAGCATTTGTCGTCTGCTACACTGGGCGCCGGCAGCGGGGATTTCGCCGTGGCTACACTTTGATTTCCGGGCCAATCTGTCGCTTCTTAGAGCAAAATACATATCAGCGGATGAAAACAGCGTTAATTTATTTGCTCACGCCAGGTTAAATGGTAGCTCAAAGTCAAAGAGGCATGAATTCGGTAATATAGTTTGCTTATATATGCTCGAGAATCGCGAGCTTTCGCACACGTTTTCGGTGTCATATCAAATTACTGGAGCCATTTCTTTGTGACTGCTTGCCATACAAACGCGTTCCATTTCGGTTTCTCAACAGTGAAGGTCGAAAAGCTGGATTTGTTTGTGATTTCATGCAGAATCGTAAAAATGGCTAATATGCTGTGATTTGCAATGTACGAGCCCGCCCTGCATTGGTGCAACGTGCATAGCGACAGCTGCATTTCAGACAACGTGCATATTGGGTAGTTAAAGCCAATCCAACTAGAGAAGTTGTGGAACCACGTAATAGGCCTTGATAACAGCTAACTGAAATCTTCCGTTCATTTTTATTTCCAATAGCGAGCAGCTGATGTCGTCCTCTGAACCTCTTTGGTGGTACTTTCCACCAATGCTGCGTACATCATCATACGTTGGACCTCTCATTGGAGGAAGTGGGACGCGGCACAACAGCATAACAAAAAATGTTGACCAAATAGCGCGCCGCTTTCGACTTCACCGACCATTCACGTAGTACTTTGGTTTTAATCCAACCACGAGTCTTTGCTTGCATAATTTTTCGCTCCGGACAACCAATAAGCTTCCTTAATTACTGCGACACCAAGCTTATTGGACGAGTGCGAGTGTCAATACTGTCCACTGCGTACAAAGCAAACAACGCACGAAACTCAAAGCGCCAAAATAACATAAAATATACCAGCAATCATCGCGCAGCCTTACATGGCCGCGAACTAGCTGAAAATCAGCCACGGTGCCCAAATACCCCACCGACGTTGCATGTTCTAAACAGCCATATTGTTCATAAGAGTGGTCCGGACCACTCTTAGCATTTCCTCGTAGCCACGCTATTTCTGCGGAACTTTTTTGCTTCGTGAATCCACTTACGAGCCTTTTTCGGTGACGTCAGCAAATATAGCAAGTGCATCACCACCACTGGCATGTTCCTGCACGCTCGCAGCGCGCTTTATCGCAGCGGCCGATGTGATAACCATGGCCTCTTACGAGGTTTTTTTGGCTTCGTGAATCGACTTACGCGACAAAATTTCTCTTGCGCGAAAAATTTGATCGTAAGTGAGCTTTGTGAATTCGGCCCCAGAACACAGCGAAATCCATGCGTTGTGACATATTGCATCGTAAGTGACGCCATCTATCGCAAACGTGACGAAGCAACATCCCCTGCATGCCAGCAGACGCTACACAGAGCAAACGTGAAATTTCCGAAATTGAGTCCCTCAGAGAGCGTGTTTCGCGTCTTTTCTAGCCTAGACGTTTTCGCTGCTTTTATCGACATATCAAGAACACCTTGCTCGTGAATGTCCACAATAGTTAAAGTACGCGCGGAGCAACCTCGTCAAGTACATACGGTGGTACATTTGTAAGAGAACGTCCTCGATGCAATACGCGTGAGTCGTAATTGCAGTTCAACTCGCGGAAGAGTGAGACGATGTTTTGTTGCCGCATATTTCAAGTTTCGTGCAACATTTTGTGAAAACTCCTCATTTCAACATGCACCGCGCAATAATTAGTGTACGCTTTGCGGGTACTTGCGGGGAACGTAGTTTTTGTTTCATGAGCGCTTTTGTTGTGTCTTGCTCACAAAAACGTGCTATCAGACAGTGAACTGCAGTACCCTTCATCGATTCCTTTTGGAAGTTATCTGTGCGATTTTAATCCTGCGTAACGGCAATACTATATAAGGGTAACTGTACTACTTTTAGGTAAGGCGATATTGAAATGAATGGAATCCCGCTGTCTTCATTGAATGGGTGCTGTGTAAATATGCTAAACATTTCGCTGTTTGAGCTAGCGTTACGCCTGCGTCTTCGACGTAAAGGATATTGGCGCGAGTGCTGTTTACTTACATACCAATATATGTGTTCTGTGCAGCTGGATTCCTCTGTCCAAATAAAGTTGGGGACATAAAACACTGGAATGAAGGCATGATGTTCTGGCGAGCTGTTCAGTAACACCGTACAATTTGCTACCATTCGAAGATGAAAGCTTGTAATCTTGAACGCGTGGATGCCATAGAATGCACTAATACTGCGTTGAAAGTGGCACATCATACTTCTTGCTTGTGCTGGAAAGCATTACCTTGCACTACACTTTCGGCAAAGGGAACGCTGAAAGGCATTAAGTGCGACCCTCAAAAAGCTAGCGTCTGGCTTCTACCCAGCTGCGTGTCACCCAAATGAGGCTCGTAAAATGGAATAGGCGCGCATCACGCTAGAATACACGCAGTTAGTGTACTTACTCGAGCATTTGAACTCGGCTCCTAGTATTTCTGTTTGAATTACAATTATCCAATCGAGGCGAGGCTCATAACACAGCACCGACACGATTCCTGTGAAGACTATTGATCGTCGCAGGGAGCGGTAAGTTATATCTCCCTGCTGCGCTGCTGGTTTTTAGCATCCAAAGACGACGCAGTAATGCACAGACGAGCTCTTATACATGGAAGTTTTGTGAGCGGGTACTTTTTTTGCACTTTAAAGGCTCAGAGCTGCAGCTTGCCTTGTATACTTGGCGCAACCCATGCGCGCCCTGGTATCCAGCGTCTTGGGTGCGAGAGTATCCACTCGGCTCGCCAGCCGCCTGGGTGCGAGATAGACGTGCACTGGTGTACACGGGCACGCTAGCAGAGCATAGCGTAGCGTCGTATAATATAGTATAGGAATGGGACGGAAGAGAGAGTGCGAATGAGGATTAAGGGAAGAAGGAGGGCATAGTGTTAAGCATATATTTATTTATTTAGTTATACAAGTACCTCACGGGTTCCACGTGAGAACATTCAGTGAGGGAGGGGGAGGGTGTACATTTTGTTTTGTTTCACACAGAGCGATCAAAGCAACAAAGTGAAAAAATAATAAACATTATGCTGATACATACGCAAAGTCTTGGTTGCACAAATTGAAAAAAAACAAATCAAAAGCGCGAAATATAACGTTACACAATTCAAACGGTTATACTTAAGCATCAAATACAATTGATGAAATTTTGATTGAAAGCTAGAATGTAAATGGGAAGAAAAAAGTTAAACAATGTTTAGGAAGACGTGTGAGGATTAAGAATCAGAAACGAGCCGCAGTACATAGATAGGTTACACAATTCTAGTGCTCAAGAGGCAGTGTTTTCAGCAGCTCCGTAAAGATCTCGGTATTGGCCTCGAGATCGAACAGAGTCGGCACCAAGCGGTGAGCGGACGAAACCCCGTAGTGTGGGTGGCTCCTTCATTCGTCTGCTAGCTCCAACGTGTTTGCATGCGTGCGAATGTGATACACGCCCTCAGAGGTTGGCTTATTCGGTTGCGTAAATTCAGTATAAAATGCTTGTACGGAAGACTACACGATATACACAAGCTTTTCGCCTTCCGAGGCTTATCTGCACTCTTTAGGTGATGTGATCGTCGTACCCTCAATTCGCCAAGATCATTTCAATATGGCGCCGCTTTGTCGTTCAAGCACGTCACAAGGTGCATTTGGCGTCATCCTAAACAAAAGCAGTACTAAATATCTAGGTGAAACTGCAGAATTTTAGCGACCCCAGTTCGTGAACTGTCCACAATTTCGAAATAATTGTGCGACCGCAAAGCATGAACTAGCGTCTGCAAAGGCTGGTTAGAATTACAACAAGGAAAACACAATTGTGGATGCGTATATGTGCAAGCAAGAAAAGCAGAGTGCACATAGTTATACCACAACCTCATTACGCAGAAATACAGGCCTTTCCTTTCTTTAGCAGGTGCTCGAACAAGACGCAAATTATCGGTTCAATCGTGCGACAACAATGCTACTGTAGTATAGGCAAAACACAAGCTAAACACGTACAAATAGAACAGGAGACAGTATCAAACAGTGCGAAAACACTCGACTGTCGCCGAAGGCCTGCACACCATTCATTGGCAGATTGCGCTTATCTCACACGTAATAGGAACGGTAGGCCGGCTTCGCGCATTAATCTGCAAATGAAAAGCGTATATAGCACCATTAGGCTGCCATCAACGCACTTTATTTGCCGACAGTCGTCTCAAACCGCTCACAACGAAGCGCCGCTGTGTGCATTCGTATACGCGCCACCGACCGTCTATCCACACTACCACCGCGACGGTGCTGCCTCCTATGGGTCCATCTCACCGCCACTATTGGACGTTATCGATGTCCTCTGGAAGATTGTTCCACAGTACACCGGCACGTGGTATTGTAGATAAATTAAAGGCGTTAGTGTGACCGTGTAGGCGATGACTGAGGTTATGCTGCAAATGACGGGAACATCGATGAGGTTTGCAAAGTAGCAAAGAAGAACGATGCTTGCTATTGATTTCGTGCA
Organism: Rhipicephalus appendiculatus; assembly: GCA_030522465.1. Lineage (NCBI taxonomy): Eukaryota > Metazoa > Arthropoda > Arachnida > Ixodida > Ixodidae > Rhipicephalus > Rhipicephalus appendiculatus. Next base: position 8,055 of record JALIZH010027972.1, read on the forward strand.
GCAGACAAAGTGAAATGCTTCTGCGGGAGGCGATGGAGGAAATCGAGAGCCATTGCTTGATTCTTGTAGGCCTGTTGTATTCGCTGACGCTTGCAGAACGCTTGTGACTACCGATTAGCTAGTTTCTTACTGTTTCTGCGTGCACCAGTGGATCTCCGCCTCGTTCTGGCACCGATGCAAGTATAGACGTCCCCGCGCCCCCATCGGGAATGGCGGCGTCCCCGGCGGCGTCCCCGGCGGCGGTCTCCAGGAAGCGCATTGGGGACCACAGCGCTGCGGACAGCGACGACACCAGTGTCTACTCGCTCAGCAGTGAGGAATGATCCGATGATGACTTTCAACTCGTACGAAGCCGTAAGGCGAAGCTTAGAAACACCGGGTCATCCATGTCTTCAGGCAAGTCAACTCTGAAATCTACTCAAAAGACCCCTGTCAATACGGTTATTTTTGTACCTGAACTTGCTACCGACAACTTGAAACGACTCAACAGACAGTCGGTCTCGGCGCTTCTCGAAACGGCGGTGCCAAATGAAGTAGTGGACGTGAGAGTCAACTCACGAAAAAATGTTCTGACTATCGACGTTGCACATGAGACTGCACTGTTGTGGTAAGAGTGCTTCCCACAACCAAAATCGAAACTGGAAGAAAAACCGACAGCGAAAAACAACCGACGAAGACGAAGGTGTGCGCGTGTCAGACGAACGTGAGCGCCTGAGCTGGAGAACATCGACGGGCGGGGGAAGAACGCGGCCAGCTAGCAAGAGCGCTAGGCGTTTGGGCCTAAGGGACCAAACGGACCGAGCCGGTGTCACCAAACCAGCCGGAACGAGCGTGGCGTGTTCCTGAGGCGAGTGGCGGTTCCGGGCCGGGCCTGACATGCTGTTCCTGTGGCGGACGAGCGTGCGGGCCAGGGCGAGCGGCTGATCCTGTCCAGACTCGGGTCCGGCACAACCAGTCGCCGAGATCGTGGCCACGGTGCCACGTCGGAGCCGGTCCGGCACAACCGACTACTGCAGGCGTGACTTCGGTGTTACGTCGGCCGCAGCGTGGGCCCACCTGTTCCGACACGAGCAGCTGATGGTCTGCTCGTGAGCTCCCGTGCACTTGACAACCTTCCTGTGGCGAGGTTGCGTCGTCGACACCGTCTTCAGCGGTAGCGTGAGTGGTACCCGACGGACTTCATAGACTTCTAATAGTGGGGACGCGGATAGCATAAGGACTGCAGGACTGATTAAAGTAGGAAGAGAGAGTTTATTGTACAGCTAATCAGAGTGTTTGTAATTGTTTGTGTGATGTCGATAAATGTTTTTCTTGTCCTTGTCTTGGGTTTCTACGTCTGAGGGCCCAAGAACCACCACAACTGTGCACATTGAGTAAAATTACGGAACTTGACGGCATAAAAGTTCGCTCGTACATCCCACTGGGAAGTGGCACCACCACTAGTGCCATCTACGATGTGGACATCTCTGTTTCCAGCACAGACCTGCCCATGTTTGATGGCATCGATATAATACATATGTCTCGCATGGGCACATCTCGCTGTAGAAAAGTAACATTCAAGGGTGAATCTTTTCCCTCGCATGTCAAGGTAGGCCACTATCGGCATCCTGTACGACCGTTCATTCCAAAGCAACTCCAATGCCACAAATGTATGAGGTTTGGACACGTAAGCGCCGTGTGTCGGAGCACGATCATTTGTTCGCGCTGCGCCGAACCACATGCTGCAGCCTCCTGCTGTTCCACTGTACTCAAGTGCCGCAATTGCCTCGGGTGCCACGAGGCTTCCTCAAATGATTGCCCCAAGATAAATAAGGAAAAGGAGATCCCTAAGCAGATGGTGGGAAACCGTTCGTCTCGTCGGAAAGCTGTTTCTATCATCGGAATGCGGCGCTCCCGACGCCGCAGCGGTTCAAGGGACTCTGTGAAGCGTAGTTCACAGGTGACACCTCCTCCTCTGCTTGCTAGATCAGATGCGTCCCAGTCGATGTCCGAGGACAAGACCACACAAGAGCACATGGACACTGAAGTATGGCCGGCATTACCAAAGCTGCAGCCAGAGCCACAGCCAGAATCACAACCACAGCCAAAGTCACAGCACCATCCACAGCGACTCGAACGGTCGCAGCAGACATTGACCGAGTCAACGACAGCGCTGGTTCCCCAAGACTTGCCTGAAAACGACCAGGACATTCCTACGGTGCTTCGCTCCCTTCTGGACACCTTTTTTATGCTTTTGAATAAGCTAAATACTCCGACAGCCCGAACTGCCCTGACACTGCTGGATGTTCTTAATCCAGTGTTTTCAGCAATTCAATAATCTCCACGGCTCGCCCACGACCCTCTCAAAGGACGTGATTTCCCAAGAATGTCAGAACGCTGAAGTCATGTAGGTCAGAGAACCTCCGGCCTCAGTGACTGACTGTACTCCTTTGTGCGTGCATTGCTCTCCTTCTCTCTCTTTCTCTTTTTTAATCCCCATTCCCTTATCCCCGGTACAGGGTAGCAAACCGGATGCTCATCTGGTTAACCTCCCTGCCTTTCCTCTTCTTGATTTCTCTCTCTGATGATGAAACGAGCAGCGTGGTTTTGAACCGATTCTAAACATCGCATTAGATAGACTTGTTTAGGTGACCATGCTGAAGAAGCATATTCGAGTTGATGACGCACAGGTGTTTGGTAAGCGAGCTTGCGGTGCGGAAGGAGGGGCATCGCGAAGATTGCACTTCAGGTAACCAAGCGCGCGAGACGAGTCAGCCATAATCATGTTAATATGAGCAGACCAGGAAAGGTTGGATGTCAGATGGATGCCTAGATACTTATAAGATGAGTTTGGTCTGAAAGGGTTACCATCAACGAAATGTTGAAATGTAGAGAGTGACCGCTTTCGAGTGAACATAATTTACTCGCATTATCAATAGTTATTGTCATCAGCCAATCTGAGCACTATGCTGTAACACGATCAAGGTCTTGCTGCAAAGCAACGTGATACGATGGTGAAGTGATTTTGCGGTATTTCATGCAGTCGTCAGCAAAAAAGGCGAATTGACGACATGATTTCTGAGGGAATGTCATTTATAAAAATTAAAAAATAAAATACGGCCCAATACACTCCCCCGTGGGACGCTAGATGTCGCCTCCGATAGAGGGAAACACATCTTGTCACATCTTTTTGGGGATGGGAGGGGACAAAACAGCAGTCGTTACACGCGCTAGGAACCGAGGCAGTGGCCAGGTGCGGGACAGTCCAGCAGAAAAGTCTGAGCACGTGACAATCGCCGGGGACTCGAATTTAGTTAGATGCGCAGAAGCAGCCAAGGAAAGGGTGAGAGGCGACGAACGAGTTTTATTAGGGACGTTCCCGGGACATAGGTTGGGATCAGTCATGAGACAAGCTAGCGCAACACTCGCAACCAAATCTAATGGACGAAACCTCGTGAAAATTGCGGGAGGTCTAAACGACGACTTGAATGAAGAATCAGCCGAACTAGCGACCATATTGGCGAAAGGGGTCGATGACATGCGCGCCATTTCTCCTCAGGTGCAGATAGTGGTATGCACAATACCGGAGGTCCCGGTGCGTGACGGCAACCAGCCGAGAGCGGTTGTCGACGCAAACAAAGAGATATGGCAGATGAGTCGAGAGAAATGCATCGAGGTAGTTGAAATAAACAGAGAGGTGCACAGGTGGGATGGTTTTCAAAGAGACAGAATTCACTTCGATGAGAGGCTTTGGTCATGAGGTGGGTTGGCGACTTGCAGGGCGCGCAGTAGCTTTTTTGGGGGGCACGCGGGTTTTTCGGTGTCCAGGGTAGCTTGTAATGAGGAAAACAACCAGGGGGGACTCTTTGACAGGTAGTATAGCGAAAAAACCAGAGAAAAGGTAAAAAGAAGGGAGAAGGCCCGTGTCGCAATTAGTTACATTAACCTGCAGGGTCGCAGAAAAAAAAGGCGAAATGGTTAGAGATTGAGGGACAGTTAAACAACTAACAGATAGGTGTTTATGCGGTTACAGAAACACACCTTAGAGACTTGGAAGAGCCACCACTTATTGACAATTATATTTGGGAAGGATGCAACAGGATCATATCAGAAAGGAGAGGTGGGGGGTGTTGAAATGCTAATTCATAGCAGAGCAAAATGGGATAGAGTGAAGCAAACGTGTTCAGAGCACCTATGGGTTTCGGGCACAGTAGGTGGAAAGAAAGCAAGGCTAGGTGTAGCTTACTTGTGGACGGGGAATAACTGCAGAGAAAAGAATCTCGAGATAGTGAAATGCATAAGCACCGATATTAAATAATTTGGTCGTGATGCCTGAATAATCCTTCTAGGGGACATGAATGCTCGCATTGATGACCTTGACGAATATTCAGACCCCAATGGCAAGTTATTGCTAGATCTCTGCGAGCAACATAGTCTGGAGATTGTTAACGTGGGGCCTAGGCGTGAGGGACAGATCACGTGGGAAGTCGGAAACACGCAATCGAGCATTGATTATTGTCTCATGACAGAAGGAATCTATGACAAACTTAGAGAGATGAGAATAGACGAGGGAGGCATTAACAACAGCTTGGGTAGTGATCATCAACGCATAACTTTACAAATGGGATATAAAACTGAAAAATAAGAACATAGAATCAAAGTTTGGCAGCTCATTATTAAATGACAAACAAATAACAAATATAGCCGCAAGATTCAAAGAAGTAGGCAAACTATCAGGCAAAGACTGGAAGTATAGTGAGCTGCTGCATATAATCACGAAGGAAATAGAAAAAGAGAAGAAAGCTATCTGTTGGAAAGGAAAGAGAAAACCAAAAAGTTGATGGAACAAAGAAATCCGGGAAGCGATCGAGAAGCGACGTGAGGCATCACGGGAGCACAGACAGGCAAAAAAGGAGAAGCGGCCCAAGGACGAAGTCACCCAAATATGGGAAATATATTTAGAGCAAAAATTCATTGCGCAGAAATTAGTCGAGGCAAAAATTAAAGGTGAACGTGAACGCTGGATGACAGATATTAGCGAAAAGAAGGCCGAGCCTAGGATATTTTGGAACCACCTAAAAGCGCTAGGTAGGAAGTCTGGTACAACGCAACAACATATGGTAGGTGAAGGAGGAAATCAATTGGAAGGGTAAGAAGCGCTAGGTTATATCCGATTCGTTTAAAAAGGTCGCCCAGGGGATTCGCCCGGTGAGTAAAAGAGCGCAACCGAGGACGATGTAGTACTTGAAAATTTCAATTGGAAGAAGGCCGAAGGAAAAATTCGTAAGCGCACTACTCCGGGCTTAGATGAGGTTCCCGTCAGCCTCATTAACGAACTAGGACATAGCACTAAAGAAGCACTGATGAAAGCCGTAGAAAAGTGCTTACAGGAGAGGGAAATACCACTGTTGGCGAAAAAGTAGAATGAACTTAATCTATAAAGGCAGGGGAGAAAAGGATAACATTCGCTCGTATAGACCGCTAACCATTACATCGGTGCTTTACAGGTTGGTGATGCAGGCAGTAAAATTAAAAACAGAAACGTGGGTAGAGAAAAATGATATGTTGGGAGAACTTCAAAATGGATTACGAATCGACAGGCGGTTATACGATAACCTGTTTGTTCTTACTCAATGTATAGAAATATGAAAAATAGAAAACAGGCCCTTATACGTAGCTTATCTAGACATCACTGGGGCGTATGACAACGTTAATCAGGAAATTTTGTGGGATATATTGAAGGAAGTGGGCATAGGTGACGACTGTATACAGCTTTTGAGCAAGATATACCGTGAAAATAGTTTGTGTAGAATGGGAAGGAATAAGTAGCAAGGACAGCTCTGAAATTAGCAAGCGGCTGAGACAGGGATGTCCTTTGTCCCCGCTGTTATTCATGCTGTACATGGTGAGGATGGAAAAAGCGCTAGATGGTAGCAACATTGGATTTAATCTGTGAGATAAACAGGCCGGCGCGATGGTTGAGCAGAAGCTTCCAGTCTCTTTTATGCTGACGATATTGTCTCATTTGCGGACAGTCAAGATGATATGCAGCGGCTGGCAGATATATGCGGAAGGAAAGGCGAGGCTCAAGGACTAGGACTTAGTGCAACAAAATATGAATTGATGGTATTCAGTGATCATGAAGACCATGCGGTCTTAATACAGGGCCAAGAAATACCGAGGGTAAGCGAGTACACATACCTAGGAGTATGGGTAAATGAGGGGAATAGATATATGGAGGTACAAGAGAAAGCATCGGTAGCAAAGGGAAAGAGGAATGCTGCAATTATCAAGCACAGAGCGTTATGGGGAGGGTCTGTCACAAGCGTTCAAGGCGAACGGACGTGTTCTCCGGAGCTCTTGCGTGTGCGAGGGACGCTGTCGCGTCTCTTGCAACGCTCCCCGTTTCGTTCTACTTTCTGTATGTTCTTTTCTAGTGCAAATGCGCGTCGCCCGGTGAGGCTCACTTGCGTGACTGTGCTTCCAATGACCATCGGTCGTTTGTCGTGCGGCGTGTTTTCGCCAACGACACATGAACGCACCCATGGCTGAATTCGCACAGCCTGCTTCGCGCGTCCCTCACAAGGGTCTTCGCCGCTCAGCTAGTACGTCAGCTGCGTCCTTGGTCTCTTTCAACGTCGAGGAGTTGCGTCGCTGGAGGGCTCTCCACGTGAAGGCTGCCACTATCGTGGACCTGTGGCAGACGAGGCGCGCCTCCTCCTCAGCAGCAACTGCCGGCGTCTTGGCCATCCCCGATGACGCCGTGATGCCGGGCTCATATACGAGCCCGACGGCACCATGATCAGCACCTCTACAGCAGGCGCCCGAGCCTTCGCCCACACAAGAAAAAAGCTCTTTTGACCCCAGCGTTTGCCCACTGCCTGCGGCCACACCGGACGAGCTGATGGACACTACGAGCTCCCGGAAACGAGGCCGCAATGATGACGAGAGTGACTGTGACGCTCCACGCACGCATGTGTAACCAGCACCGAATTCCTCGCTGTCGGAGACGCCCAGGGGCTGCGACGCGTTGCCGCGTCCCGCGCAGATTTTGGCAAGTGGTGACGGAATATCGAAACCGAGCATGACTGCTTCGACGCCACAACTGCCTCAACAACGAGCTGCGGTTTTTCTAAAGGAAAATGCGCAATCGATGACAATGGGCTCTGCAAAGAACAAGAAGGACAGGTCCAAATGCCGCAAGCCACCTGCTGCTCCGCAACTGCCAAAGCAGCCTGTGGTCACTACCACAGGCTCTGAAACTGCCTCGCCTCCTCAGTACAAAAGGAGTTCCTTCACAGCGTCAACTGCACGGGAAATCCTCAACCGCAGGACACCGATCCAGCCCTCGAGAATTTCACGCTGGTGCGCTCAAGGGACGCCCGTCGACGTGCAAGGGCACTCGCCGCGTCTCCTGTGGTTCCCACTGACCCGGCCGTAGCAGGGACAGTTTTATTCAAGCCGTCAGCACCAAACGGCACCTTCATCCAGGGATCGCGCCTGACGCTGGCGTCTGCGCTATCGTCGCGGCGTGGAGTCATCAAGGTGAGCGTCAACAGTTGCCGAAATATCGTGGCAGCCGACGTGTCCTCACGGGAGTGCCTGGAGGAGCTTCTTGGGGTCACGGAGCTCAGGGGCATCCCCTGTATCCGCCCGGGTTTCCGCCGATAGAGGATTCCGCACGGGATATCTGCACGGTGTGGATGGCGACCCCTGCAGACGACGAGCTGCTTCAGTCTATTGAGTCGAGTGTCCCGGTAGTGTCTACCGCCAGGACCGGGAAAACAGTGACGCTACGGTTTGCCGGCCCTGTCCCACCGGAGCACGTGAGCCTCTACAAGCTGCGGTTTCGGTGCGCCCTGCCAGGCCGCGCCCACTACAATGTCTGCAGTGTGGCCGTCTTGGTCATGCAACAGTCACCTGCAGGCGCCCCAACTGCTGCCTACGCTGCGGTAGGAGCCACCTCTCAACAGAGAATTGCACTGTGAAAGCTCGATGTGTGAACTGTGGTTATAACCACCCTTCGAACACTCCTGCCTGTCCTAAATGGCAAGAGGAACGCAAGCTGGCCACCATTATGGCCTCCTCTATGGTCCCACTATCAAGGCGAGCTGTGCGCGCAATGGTACGTGAGGAGAGTCACTCCGACTTTTCGGACCCTCCTGCCACCAGCACGGCCGTCCGCACTTATGCCCAGGCTGCCAGCAGTGCATCGCGTCCCTGTCCCACCCCCTGTCGACCGGCAGGTTGGTGGTCATGAGCTACTACCCGGTCCCGCTTCCAAAGCGTCTCCTGTTTCCCCTGCAATGAGGCCGTTTGCAGAGCCCGTGACGACACTGCGTGATGATCCGCGAGACGCCATCATCGCATCGCTGCAGCTTACGCTGCGGGCCGTCGGCGAGATGCTCCGATCGGACAGTCCACTGAAAGCCATCTGTCTTCAGGCAGGTGGTCTGCAAAACACTTCCAGCCGTCATGGCTAGCAGAAAAGGCCACCGCTCACGTGTTCTGCACCTACCCGCGGCTACACAGAGGGACTTCCTGTTCCCTGTCCAACACCACGCCTATGGCTTCAAGGCGGTTGTTGACTTCCTTGAAGACTTTGGACTGGACTACTGGCTGCAGAAGCCATCCGCCGCGTGCCGCTCTCATCTTGTTCTTCTCTTCTCTATCCATCTTTATTTCCCTCTTCCCTTTCCCCTACAGACGCTGAGACGTGCTCCCATTTAGGGTAGCAGAAATTGCGTCTTTACCTTTCCTCAACCTCTCCTCCTCCTCCTCCTCAGCGTTATGGGGATACAATAGGTACGAGGTGCTTCGAGGGCTTTGGAAAGGTGTGATGAATCCGGGGCTTACATTTGGAAACTCAGTGGTGTGCATGAAGTCAGAGGTGCAATCAGGTATGGATGTAAATCAAAGAACTGTGGGACGCCTCGCGTTGGGCGCTCACGGGAAGACGACAAATTGAGGCCGTAAAGGGTGAAACGGGATGAACAGGCTTTGAAGTGAGGGAAGCTCAGAGCAAAATCAGATTTGAAGAGAGGATGAGAAAAATGAAGGAGAGTAGATGGGCAGAGAAGGTTTTCAGGTATTTGTATAGGAAAAGCGTTGACACGCAGTGGAGAAAAAGAACTAGGAGGCTCACCAGTAAATATACGGCTAGCAGCGTGGGCGATATGGCAACAAGGAACATTAAGCGAAAAGTCAGAGAGGCGGAGAGCACCTATTGGATGACAGCGATGGAAAAGAAGCCGGCTCTCAGTAACTACCGAATGGGAAAAAAACGAAATAAGGAGGGAAATGTTTTATGATAATTCAAGGGGAAGCGCTTTACTGTTTGAAGCAAGGTCGGGTTGCCTTGGAACGCGTAGTTATAAAGCGAGATTTTGTAACGAAGAAGAACAATGTAAATGCTGTGGGGGGAACTAAGGAAACGATGGAACATGTACTGATTGATTGTGGCGATATCCACCCATGTATACGTGTGGGCACGAATGTACATGAAGCCTTGGGTTTTAGGGACAGTGGAAATCTGAACACGCCCGCGATAGAAATAAGTAAGAGACGGTTAGAGTATTGGTGGCAGAAAAGTAGAGACAAAGAACAAAAATAAATAATGGGGACAATCAGGCCATTCTGCCTTAAGAGGCAGAGAGATGGACCGTGAGTTTATAATTTTCGTTGGTATAATAACACAGATTTAGTCAATGTAGATAAGGCATCAGGCCAACATAAAATGAAAGTTTTCTTTATTTTTTTCGAGCCTGGTGGCAGACATGTCTCCGCCCCGTTACAAAGGGGACGCTCATAGCATCCATCCATCCATCCACACAGGTTACTTCAGACGGTGCACTGTTTACGAAAACGCAAGAAGTCTCTAATCCAAGAGGCAGCATGAGATTCTAAGTTTAAGCACGACAGTTTAGCTATTAATCACCAATGCGCTACGCGATCAAATTCCTTTCAAAAGTCCATGAATATTGCCACGCGCGTTTCTTATTTTCATTCTTGTTGTACTCCGTTTTCGCCCACAAAACTGTCCGCATGCCCAGCGCAAACCGCGGCTGATTGTTCTAGAAGCTTCACGATTATTGTAGATCGTTGTGTTAAGATTGCGCGCAAGACGCGAACACTCTAGCTTATTCCAGAGCTTGCACGACGACCAGTGATAAGGCTAGAATGTTCGACGCGTGATGTATAAAAAAGCCGGCGCGTTCCAGCGATGATCAGATTATCGACGGCCGACGCCCTGTTCGCCGCTCTCAGTGCAGCGTGTATTGCTGTAGTCTGACCTTCAGTTTCCCGGCCACAAGTTCGGCCAAAATAAAGAGTTTCTTCTTTAACTCGCCGACTGTTGCCTTCGTCGACGTCACGACCACGTGACAATATGCAATATGTTGGAAACTGTTCATATATGTCTAAAGATCGCATGCGTCAATTTGACAAGATGTGTACCACAGCAGAATCCTTCGCGCAAGCCGTGCTGGTTTTGAAAAATAATTTTTTTGCTCGAAGTGCGATGAAACATGTGAAGAAATTGTCTGCTCGAGTACCTTAGATGGGATGCTTGTTAGAGATATGAAACGATATTTACCAGGCAGGCATTTGCTGCCAGATTTGAAGATCGAGATGACCTTAGCGATTTTGCAGTCACCTCTAAGCTCACCGGTTTGCAATGATTGGTAAAACACAAAAAAAAGATTTAGATATAAATAAAGATAAGCAAAGGGAAGACGAGGAGAAATAAAGGGAGATAAACTAAGAAAGAAAGGGAAGAGAATAAAGTGGGAAAGTGATAGCAAGAAAGAGGAAGCCAAGAATGTAGAGAGAAACACACAAGGAAAGGAATGGAACAGAAAGAAATACATAAATAGAGAAATGAAGAAATAGAAGTAAGCAGGCCGAAAAATCAGAGATGAGAGACAATAAAAGAGAGGATGAAAGACAGAGAAAACAAAGAGAAAGAAAGAAGGCCACCCAGCTGCGTAATTTCTTCAATCTTGGCACATTTGTCAGATCCTGCCTCAATTTTGTTTATTTTATTATTTCGTGTAGTTTTGTAAGTGGTACGTAGAGGCCGGATTCCTAGGCCTTAAAAACGCATTTTAGGCGCCAAAAAGAGACAGGCAAAACATGCTTTAGGCCTCGAAATTCGGGAATGTAGGCGCAATAAATATTTACATAAATGCAAATAATTTCAAAACAAAGACGTGCGTGCCCTGTTCCAAGAAGAAAAAAAAAACGTTATTGTTTATGATGGCACAAAGGTGCCAGCAGTTGAACATAGCCGTAGAATTGTCCTTTGTCCCTCAAGCTTCACAGGATATGGTCGCTTCTTTTACCCTTATCATGGTGAGTCAAGTGTCGATTGTCGAATCAACTCACTCCTGCGTCTCGTTCTTTTCGGCATGGCTAAGAAGGGCAGCCCTGGAGCAGATAGCCAAACCAACGTTACTACATGGGGGCAGTTGGAAAACTTCACGGGCTCGCCACGGGAGCGGCGTGGCCCCTCGCTGTCGCCTAAAAAAGGGGGGCACTGCGATCACTTTGCGTCCTGCTCACGTGACAAGCCCCGCGCGTCGTCTCTTCCGCGCGTGTCCAAAGGACCGCGTAACATGCTTGGGGCACTCCATATCCCAAGAAATGTGGTTATCAGATGCATATTGAGAGCACAACCACTCCATAGATAAAGGTGGACATAGGTTGTCACTCGGCACTAAGTTTGAATGGTTTTCTTTACCGCGGTCAGATGGTGCCTGACCGATTCCGTGGTCATTTCGATGTGATTTTCTGTTTGCCAAAAGATTTGATACCTTCCATTGCAAATACCGCTCGCATCTGCAGTTGACACGTTGAGCCTTCTCTATATAAATCGTGCTAATATTTAAAATCCATATTTGTGTCAAATGAAACTTTCATGAGTACTAAAAGCTTGCCCATTTTTTTATTTCACGCGGTGTCGTAGTACTTATGCCGCTGCGCGTCAGCTGTTGAGCTAGTCACAGCGAATAAAGTGGTCATGTGTATTGAACGAGCGAGCACAGTGTTTTCCTGTTTCTGGCACAGCAATGAGTTGCAGAAAAAATGTAGAAGTATGAACAAATTGTAAGAGGGAGCCTTTCTAACATTCGGTATGTATTACCACTCATCACATGATTACATAGAAGTTTTCCGTCAAGTGTGTAGCTTGTAATACCTGCAAATTTAATTCTTTCTAATGTATTAAGTGCACAGATTCTCTTTCAGGTTAACAAGTGTAATGAATGGCTGGCAACGCAAGCAAATAAGAAAACATTCAGAAATTTGGAGGAAATAGTGGAGACAGGAACAGAATCGAATTATAAATGGTGCTGCCATTTTAGCACTCACGTTCGAACACCAAAATTTAGAAACAAGAAAAAAGTGTCACCGGTAAGCTGGCTGTGTTCTACGTGGAAGTCCTGCTAAGGTATAGGTATTTGATGCTGTGCTGATCTACACGCGTCGAGATTACAGCACCTAATTTACTGAGGTCTGTGCATGTCACTGTACGATAGCGTCAAAAAAGAAATGGCGCAAACTACGTTTTCCAAGATCCCTAGTGTTCTTTTTTACTTCATAACATGTCCTTGTAAATCACTGCATAGTTCCTTGCTGTGTATTCAAGAAAAGTTCGGCTGTATGTTTTGTGGAAGACTCAGCATCTTGGATGAACCTCTCATAAAAAAGTGCGTTCTCAAAGCAATGTATTGTGCCATTTCTGATTTGAGGATGCTCTTATAAACTGAACAACCAGCGCTTCGGACATCGCAGTCCTTCATGACATCCACCGCATCACAAGACATGTCCGCGCACAGATTGCTTTCTCCTAGCACGAGAGACAGCTCTTTTTCTTCCACGCGCTTGAACATTGCGTCAAGTTCTGTGAAAGCGTACCTGTAGCATCCGTTCCTGAACTCTCTTTCCAACGTCTGTAGTCAAGTGGGGTACTGCGTGTTTGTTGGCTGGATAATGGCTATACAAGCGAGTGAAGTTGATGTGCTTCAGAAATGAATGCGCAGTGTAGCCGCAAAGGCAATATATGACGCACATCTGTGCTTCTGCCAAACGTATCCGGGGACCGGAAGAGGTATTTGACCCGAGCGGGATGCTTCAGCTTATTCCAAGCAAGAAAACATCGCAAAGGTTTGAGTTGAGTGTCTCACGTAGCTTTTCCCTTGCGCCAGCGTCTCATGGACTGTGGCTAGTATTAACGTTGGCTCCTCATGGACACTGCCTGCAATATAAGCCTTGACAGGTACGTACAGGCTGAGAAATTGCAGCACTGATTTCTTCAATTTGAAGCACGTTTCTCCATATGTTTCACACACCATGCTCAATAGATGGGTAAGTCTTCGATGCCACCAAACCAGTGTTGACCTGTGGAGCTTTCACTGAGGACGACTTCGACGCTTTCAACATTTGAGGCAGTCCTGTCTTCGCGTTCGAACACTTCTATGCACGCCTCACTTTCGCTCTGAAAAACTTAGGTAATGGTATCTTCTGTCACTGGCG
>JALIZH010027975.1:0-52194 GCA_030522465.1 Rhipicephalus appendiculatus
GTCAGCGTGCGGCACCGCCGCCTCATAGACGGTAAGACTCGTCTCTTCATCTCGGGAGTCTTGTCCGACATCGCTCCTACGGCCATCCGCATGCTGATACCTTCCTCACCGTTCGAGATAATCTTGGCGAGTTTCCCGGAGTTAACAAAACCGTGCAACCTCACTCAGCCGCCTAAACACACGGTGACACACCACATCGTCACCCGTGGTCCACCAGCAGCCGCTCGACCACGTCGCCTTTTAAATGCGAATGCATTTCATAGTCGGGCTATGTCAGACATCCGGCGTTGGCGTTGTGCGGCGTTGGCGTTGTCCGCGGAGGAGGAGGAGGAGGATAGGTTGAGGAGGTGTGCGCGCCGGCAGGTGTTAGATGTGAAGCATCTTATGGCGAAGCTTAATCCGGTGGTGGTGGTGTACGGCGTGACCGCCCTTACTGCGCATGCGCAAACCCTTTCAAAAAAAAAATAAAAAAACCTCCTCTCTCCCCCCCTAGGCATCCCTCCCCGCGGCAACCACACCCTCACTGCGCATGCGCCTCCCCTCCTCTCTCCCCTGCTACGCTCCCCCCCCTCTCTCCTCTAGGCATCCCCTGCCCGCGCCGTCCACACTCCCACTGCGCATGCGCGTCCCACCTCTCTTCACCTCTCCTACGCTCCCCCCTCTCTTCTCTAGGCATCTCTGCCCGCAGCGTCCACACTCCCACTGCGCATGCGCGCCCCCCTCTCTCTCTCCTACGCTCCCCCCCTCTCCCTCTCTCGCCTCCCGACGCCGACACAGGCAGCGTCTGCTAGCGAGTTTCTTGGTTGAAAAAACCGACTGCTCGCGCTGCACAACCGTTCACTGGCCACCCCGTATATATGGCAATGAATCTTGACCTCCAAGGTGGTGCCGGTGGGAGATTTCTCCTGTGCGTTGTTGAACAATAAAAATTCGCAGCGTGCGCGTTAACTAAAAGCGGTCTGCGGCGGAGCTCGGCGGAGCTATATATGAAAAAAAAATTTTAAAAATAAATAAAAAAAATTTAAAAAACAATAAAAAGCAAAAAAAAAAGGCGCTGTGCCGTGCTCCCGACCGGGCTGCAGAAATTAGGCGCCTTTTCCTTCTTCGAACCACAACCACCATATATAAATGGAGTGAAGCGCGCGCGAAATGCATTCGCATTTCCTCACGATTCCCTTCGGGGAGGTGGGGGCTTTTTGAGGACCGCCTAGCTATCGCCAAACGGGAGTTTGACCACATGCTGCAGCTCGGCATTATACGCCCGTCGTCAAGCGCTTGGGCTTCCCCGCTGCACTTGGTGCCAAAACGTGATCCCGGTGACTGGCGTCCTTGCGGGGACTATCGAGCGTTCAACGCCAAGACTGTCCACGACAGCTATCCCCTACCTCACATCCAGGATTTTACGTCGCGCCTGGACGGCTGCACCATTTTCAGCAAAGTGGACCTTGTTAAGGCGTACCACCAGATTCCTGTCGAGCCCGCCGACATACCTAAGACCGCCATCACGACGCCCTTTGGGTTGTTTGAATAAGTGCGGATGCCTTTTGGACTCCGCAATTCGGCTCAAACCTTCCAGCGGTTCATTTCTGAGGTCACACGGGGCCTCCCTACTGTGTTTGCGTACCTTGACGATGTCCTCATCGCCAGCCGCACGCCTGAACATCATGAGCACCATCTTCGCGCTCTGTTCCAACGTCTACAGCAGTACGGCCTCGTTGTGAACGCCTCGAAGTGTATTTTCGGCGCAGCTGAGCTCGAGTTCTTGGGCCATCACATATCATCCAAAGGAATACGCCCTCTCCGGTCTCACGTTAAAGCAATCCAGGATTATCCTCAGCCTACAACACTGCGCCAATTACGCCAATTCCTGGGGCTTGTGAATTTTTCCAGGCGCTTCATACCACACTGTGCCGAACTGCTACGACCGCTCACCGACCTCCTTCGGTCAACCGCCTGCCCGTCCTCTGCCATTCCGTGGTCGTCAGAGGCCCAGGCCGCCTTTGCTGCTGCCAAGCAAGCGGTCGCTAACGCCGTGCTTCTTATTCATCCACGCAGCAACGCCCCTACTCGGTTGATGGTGGACGCATCCAGTGTGGCCGTTGGAGCCGTCTTACAGCAGTACATTGACTCCGAGTGGAGACCCTTGTCGTTTTACTCTCGGAAGCTACTTGCTGCTGAGACCCGCTACAGCGTCTTCGGCCGGGAGTTACTGGCCATCTACACTGCGATACAGCACTTTCGGCATTTTCTGGAAGGATGCTCGTTTTACGTGCTGACTGACCATAAGCCACTGGCGTATGTTTTCCGCACTAACTCATCCAAGTACGTGCCCCGTGAACTCCGTCATCTTGCTTATATATCGGAGTTCACGACTGATATCCGCCACGTAAAAGGAGCTGACAACACCGCCGCAGATGCCCTTTCTCGTATAGCCGCGGTTGACTCTCCATCTCCAACCATCGACTGGGCCTCATTCTCCTCCGCACAGCAGGATGATAGAGAGCTTGCCGCTTTTCGGGAGAACCCCCGTTCTCTCCGACTACGTCTGGTGCCTCATCCATTATCATCTGAGCCCTTGTGGTGCGATGTCTCAGCTGACCTTCCCCGCCCTTTCGTTCCCGCTTCATTACGACGCACAGTTTTCCACTCCTTACACGACATCTGTCACCCCGGCATTCGGGCTACTCAGCGTCTTTTCACCCAGCGCTATGTCTGGCCCGGAATCAACGGTGATGTCCGCGCTTGGACGCGCATGTGCCTGCCCTGCCAGATGACAAAGGTCTCCCGTCATACTAAGACTCCTCCCCAACCTTTCCTTCCACCCGGTCGTCGTTTCGACCATGTTCATCTAGACATTGTGGGCCCTCTACCAGTGTCTCAGGGGTACCGTTACATACTGACCATGGTCGATCGTTTCACACGCTGGCCAGAAGCTGTTCCAATTCAAG
Source organism: Rhipicephalus appendiculatus (assembly GCA_030522465.1). Taxonomy (NCBI): domain Eukaryota; kingdom Metazoa; phylum Arthropoda; class Arachnida; order Ixodida; family Ixodidae; genus Rhipicephalus; species Rhipicephalus appendiculatus. The sequence goes on from JALIZH010027975.1 coordinate 2,949, forward strand.
ATATAACCGCCGAGACAGTTGCCCGCGCTTTCATTTCTACATGGGTATCCCGTTTTGGCTGTCCTGGCACCGTGACAACAGACCGTGGACGTCAGTCTCAGTCCTCGCTGTTTACTTGCCTTAATGGCATCCTCGGAGCCAGACATTGCCGTACCACGGCGTATCATCCCTGCGCCAACGGCATGGTGGAACGCCTTCACCGACAACTGAAGACCGCCTTGACTACCCGCCTCAATAGAGCCACCTGGGTTGATGCCTTGCCACTGGTGCTCTTAGGATTACGAACTGTCATCCGGGCAGACCTACAGTGCTCAACAGCAGAGCTGGTGTATGGCACTTCTCTACGGCTCCCGGGAGACTTCTTCACGTCAACGAAACTACCAGACCAGCCACAACAATTTCTACAACGCCTCCTCGACTGCGTCCAAGACCTCCGGCCCACTCCACCCAGACCTTCCGAACACAAGACAATATTTGTCCACCCGGATCTGGCCACTGCAACACATGTTTTCGTGCGCCACGACGCGGTCAGACCACCTTTGACACCAGCCTACGACGGGCCATTCCGCGTCCTTAACCGCACAGCCAAAACTGCCACTCTTCTTCAGAACGACCGCGAAGAGACAGTCAGCTTGGACCGACTGAAGCCGGCGTACCTGGAGAACGCCATAGAAAGCCTCTCATCTACGCCTGACCTTCCGTTGGACAACCACAAACGGCATGTCACATTCCGACTTCCAGTCTAGACGGGGGGCCCTGTAGCGCTCTCGTTCGGGCGGCGCGCAAATTGGAGAGCGCGCGACGGCGATAGAAGAAAATAAAGAAGGCGCTCGGCTGTGGCACGTGAAGCCACGGCTCATGTTCCTTGCTGGCGTCGAATATGGTTCAGGCGTGTTTTCCTTCGCTCCTGTGGCGTAAGCCTACAAGCTAAAGGCCCTGCTCCTGCGATTCAAAGACTGCTTCTCGGCGTCGTCAAGAATTCGACAGACCCCAGTCGCGAAACATCGCATCATTACAGAAGAAAGTGCTCGACCAGTTCGACAAAGCCCGTACCGAGTATCGACGCGCGAACGCCAGGCCGCGAAGAAGCAAGTCAACGAAATGCTACGCGACGACATAATCCAGCCGTCCAAGAGTCCCTGGGCGTCTCCCGTAGTTTTGGTGAAGAAGAAGGACGGCACGCTACGTTTCTGCGTCGACTATCGTCGCCTGAACAAGGTCACGAAGAAAGACGTGTACCCCCCTCCCACGGATAGACGACACCCTGGATCGACTCCACAACGCAAAGTACTTTTCGTCGATGGACCTCAAGACAGGCTACTGGCAAATCGAAGTCGACGAGAGAGACCGAGAAAAGACTGCTTTCATAACTCCAGACGGCCTGTTCGAGTTCAAAGTCATGCCTTTTGGTCTTTTCTCGGCCCCCGCGACCTTCCAACACGTTATGGATACCGTACTGACCGGCTTGAAGTGGCATACTTGTCTTGTGTACTTGGACGACGTCGTTGTGTTTTCCTCAAACTTCGACAAACACTTCCAGCGCCTTGAAGCTGTACTTCAAGCAATCAAGAGATCCGGACTCACCCTGAAGCCACAAAAGTGCCGCTTTGCCTACGAGGCCGTGCGTATATAAGAAGGCCGTGCGTCGATTTCTCGGCCTGTGTGCCTATTACAGGCGGTTCGTCAAAAATTTCGCCCGCATCGCCTAGCCACTCACTAACCTTACCAGGACCGACGTCGAGTTCAAGTGGGAAACGCCGCAGGAGGAAGCATTTCAAGGACTAAAACGACGCCTGCAAACGATTCCGTTACTTGCGCATTTCGACGAACACGCCGAAACAGAAGTGCACAACGACGCGAGCAGCGTAGGACTCGGCGCCGTCCTTGTGCAGAGGACGGACGGACTGGAAGGGTTATCAGTTATGCTAGCCGGTCGCTATCCAAGGCAGAGGCCAACTATTCCACAACAGAAAAGGAGTGCCTCGTCATCATCTGGGCTACGTCAAAGTTTCCCCACTACCTCTATGGCAGGCCCTTCAAAGTTGTGAGCGACCACCACGCCTTGTGTTGCTTAGCTAACTTGAAGGACCCTTCAGGTCGCCTCGCAAGATGGAGTCTAAGGCTTCAAGAATTCGACGTCACCGTCGTTTACAAGTCCGGACGAAAACACTCCGACGCCGACTGCTTATCTCGCGCCCCCGTCGACCCGCCGCCGCAAAACGACCAGGAGGATGACTTCTTCTTGGGAACCATAAGTGCTGACGACTTCGCCGAACGACAGCGAGCCGACCCGAAACTCAGGGGCCTTGTGGAGTACCTTGAAGGCAAGACTGCATTGTTCCGAAGGCATTCAAGCGAGGACTCGCTTCGTTTTTCTTGCGAAACGGCGGTCTCATAAAGAAGAATTTCTCGCCACTTCGAGCCAACTACCTTCTCGTAGTGCCTTCAGCATTGCGACCAGAAGTACTCCAGGCACTACACGACGACCCGACGGCTGGACACCACGGACTTTTCCGCACGCTCGCAAGAGTACAGGAAAAGTACTACTGGCCGCGCCTTGCCGCCGACGTCGGTCGCTACGTAAGGACGTGCCGAGACTGTCAGCGACGCAAGACACCACCCGCAAGACCAGCAGGCTTCCTTCAGCCGATCGAGCCTCCTTGGCTACCGTTCCAGCAGATCGGGATGGATCTCCTGGGGTGTTCCCAACGTCGACTTGCGGAAACAAATGGATCGTCGTAGCCACCGACTACCTCACCCGCTACGCCGAAACAAAAGCCCTGCCCAAAGGCAGTGCCGCCGAGGTAGCCAAGTTCTTCTTTGAGAGCATCGTCCTTTGACACGGCGCCCCAGAGCTTCGACGTCTCGGCACACTCGACTACGAGGTTGTCCCCGACGGCATTTCGAACTCTCAACGGCGGCGTGCGCGACCTGAAGTCGTGCATGTCGTGCGCCTCAAGGCGTTTTACGCGCGGTAGTGAACCTGAAGACTGTACTTTTTTTTTCATTGGACTTTCTTGCTTGTGCGTATTGTTTATTGAACTTTCTTGATTTATTGTCGTTATTTTGTTTCATGTATTTTTTCCATGTATTCTGTTCTAAGCAGCGGGATGATGCCTTTTCAGAGGGGGGGCATTGCCACGCGCGGTTATTTTACTGTATTCAGTTCCCGCCCACAAATACTATCAACAGTATTCGGCGCAGACCGCGCCTTATTGTTCCAGAAGCTTCTCGGTTGTAGTAGATCGTTTTGTTATGATTGCACGCAAGACGCTAACACTCAAGATTATTCCAGAGCTTGCGCGACGACTAGTGATAAGGCTAGAATGTTCGACGCGTGATTTATAAAAGCCGGCGCGTTCCTGCGATGTTCAGTTGATCGATGGCCGACGCTCCGTTCGCCGCTATCAGTCCCAGTGTGTATTGCTGTAATCTGACTTTCCGTTTACCGGCCACAAGTTCGGCCCAAATAAACAGTTTCATTTTGGACCTACCGACTGCTGCCTTCGTCGACGTCACGACCACGTGACAATATGCGCATTTTATCTTCTTCTCATAACGATAATTCTGCTCCCAAATCGGCCCATCCAGGAGCCGCTGCTCGGGTAGACACCCAAAGAGACACACCTCCCACGGGTAGACACACAGCGCGGCTGTGCGGTTGTGCGTGTTATGTGACAAGGAGTCGTAAAAAGGCGGCAGATCCCACGCACTGTGGGAATCGATGTAATGCGAAGCAGCCAGGAACGAGCAAATCATGATTGACATAATTCTCATGTCATGTTTTACATGTTAGGGCCTGTCATTTATGTTCGTCATACAGTCACGTCGTGCAATACCAATTTTGGTGTATATCAAGCTAGCGAACTGGGCGCAAGCGCACCATGAACGTGACATGTAAATGGCATTGTACATGACATGCATGCCTAGATTTTCATGTTACCACCTGCCACTTACGTTCGCTATACAGTCACGTACCGCAATACCAATTTTGGTGTATATCGAGGCAGCGAAACGGCCGTGAGCGCACCATGAGCGTGGCATGCAAGTCATGTTGCACATGACATGTCATGATTTGCCTGTTACCACTTGTCCTTTATGCTCGTCATACGGTCACGTCACTCAATACCAAATTTGGCGTATATCAAGCTAGCGAAACGCCCACAAGAGTGTCATGAGCGTGGCATGCAAGTCATGTTGCACATGACATGTCATGATTTACACATTGCCACTTGTCATTTATGTTCGTCATACAGTAACGTCGCTCAATACTAAATTTGTTGTATATCAAGCTAACGAAACGGCCGCGAGCGCGCCATGAGAGTGACATGCAAGTCATGTCGCACATGACATATCATGATTTCTATATGACCACTTGACATTTATGTTCGTCATACAGTAATGTCGCTCAATACTAAATTTGGTGTATATCAAGCTAACGAAATGCCCGCGAACGCGCCATGAGCGTAGCATGCAAGTCATGTCGCACATCACAAGTCATGATTTCCATATTACCACTTGTCATTTATGTTGGTCATACAGTCACGTCACTCAGTCCCAAATTTGGTGTATATCAAGGTAACGAAACCGCCGCGAGCGCGCCATGAGCGTGGCATGCAAGTCATGTCACACGTGAGAAGTCATGATTTCCATATTACCATTTGTCATTTACGTTCGTCATACAGTCACGTCACACAATACCAAATTTGGTGTATATCAAGCTAACGAAACGCCCGCGAGCGCGCCATGAGAGTGACATGCAAGTCATGTTGTACGTGACATGCACGTCATTATTTGCATATTACCACCTGTCATTTATGTTGGTGATGCAGAAATGTGTCATCGTACCAATTTTTGGATATATCAAATTAAGAAAAAGGCCTCAGGAGCACTACGGCCATGGCGTGCAAATCATACTTTTCAGGACTCATACTTTTCAGGACAAGTTATTCATGATTTTCATGATACCACCAGCCATTTATGTTCGTCATAAAGTCATGTTATGCCATACCAAATTTGGTATAAATCCCATTAACGATAAGGCCAGGAGAGCACAAAGTCGTAGGCGGCTAGATAGATAGATAGATAGATAGATAGATAGATAGATAGATAGATAGATAGATAGATAGATAGATAGATAGATAGATAGATAGATAGATAGATAGATAGATACGCTCAAAGTCGCCGAAGTTCGCTATGAAATGCTTCACATTCAAAAGTGAATTAGTTCGGTATATAGAGGCTTACCTGTAGCTTTCTGAGCTAACTTATAGCCGAGGTTGCTGCATTGTGGATGTGGGCAGCAAGCTTAAACACCCGTGTGTTGAAATTTCCGTGCATGTTTATAACCAGTGGCGCAAATCATGGGGGGGGTCAGGGGGGGTCCTGATTCCCCCCTGTGTTCAGGCTGGAGGGGGACACCCCATGCAAGTGTCCCCCCTCCAGATTTATCTTGCAAATGTCATATTTGAATTTCTTGACAGTCAAGGACAACGCACTCTCCATAAAACCAACTCTGAAATCTGAAGCACTTTCATTGAACAGAAACTAAGTACTTCTAGCCGGTACACACGATGGGGAATGCCTTTAGGCGCTAGCACAGAAAGTGGTACAATTTTCATTGCATAATTTCACCCGAATGGCGCAGCTGCAAAAATGCTAGCGCCTGCCTACGAGTTTCTATTAGAAACTTCGTCATGCGATGTTTTTTAATATTTGATACGCAGTGCTATTTTTTCTGACCAGGCGCTGCTGCTGATGCTTGTCTTCTAATAATAAAGTAATAATAATAATAATAATAATAATAATAATAATAATAATAATATTAGTATTATTATTATATGTGAATGCATAATTCTAATTTTATCTGATTAAAAATAAAGCATATATAAAACAAAATGGCCGCCATTGCAAGATGTGTGTCCCCCCCTTGTGGTCTTTATCGATTTACGCCACTGTTTATAACTGAAGCGTATAAGATATAACTCCACTCTGCAGCGATGGTGCCTGTAAGCTTTTAGGCGAAATTAGGAAATATATATTTTAGTTGTCTTCGCAGTTTAAGAAAACAGGTGGTGAGATGCTTGGAGACGTTCTTCATTCCAAATGGTTCTGTCGGTGCCGTTCTTATACTTCAGTATATTTTTTTCTTCGAGCGGGCGGTTTTGTTCTACACCACGCACTTTCAGTGCAGCCGCTTGATTTGGTAGAATACATTGCCTCCTGAGCAAAAGCATCAGCTTACTTATTACTGAAATCAAAGGCCTTGAAAACGTCTTGAATACGCGCCTCACAAACACAAGCCTCAAGTGTTCCCGTGAACAACGCAGGTCTGTTGCAAGCCGCTTCCATTTTCGCTGGTTATTCCTGCAATCAACAATGGCGCAGTATCACCTGGGCTAATGTTTACGCATTGCACTGCCGTTCCGAGTATGCAGAAAGCAAACAGCTGAGACCGCTATTTTCTGACACGATCCTGGCACAATACAGCGCAAAAAAAACAACAACAAGACAACGGACGGAACACAAACGACGACGACGAGCACTGAACTTTCATCAACCTTTGTGTACTTAGATTAGTACGTGTAGACTTAGATTGGTCCGTGTAGACTTAGAGTAGTACGTGTACTTAGATTAGTGCAGGTTAAAGAACCACAGATGGTCGAAATTTCCGGAGCCCTCCACTACGGCATCTCTCACAATCATATCATGGTTTTGGGGCGTTAAACCCGTGATATTATTTTCAGTTCGCGCTCGTCCTGTGTATACTTGTGTGCTCGTTTCGTGCGTCATTCTCTGTCTGAGCTGCACTGTCACAGTGTCGAGCTGTGACAGTTTATTCGCGCTCGTCCTGTGTATACGTTCTTTTCGTGCGACCTTTCTGCTTGAGGAGTGAGCTGCAAGTTTCGAGCTTCTTGCCGTTGTTCGCGTGAAATTACAATTTGTTGTTATAACCTTCATTCCTTTGCCCATGTGGCGAAACAATTCACTATAAACGCTCAACAACTTCGGCGAAGACACGTCTCACTTTCGTATTTGACCGATTTCTATGACAGAAGAATCAACCATGTTTATTTTAACACGAAATTGTTTTACGCCGTGGTCCACCAAGACTTCAGTGACGTATTTTCGTCACGGAAAGGACGTAGCAAATATACACACGATCAGAAGACAAAGAAAAAAAGTTCCGTCACCGGGATACGAACCCACGACCTCTCGGTCCGCGACAGAAGATGCCGGGCTTGCTATCCCCTGCGCTACGATCACACTTTTGTACGAATTAAAAACACGCATTTTATATCTACTACTGTCCTCTCTCAGTACTTAAGGTGAAGTAATGCATCATGACCGTAACATCCACATTTAGTTCCTTCATCGCGTCGTTTCTACGCGTTCGTCCTATACGGTGCGTTTCCAATAGGAGAAGTGGAATTATGTCAATGCTTTAACCCTTTCAGGGTCGAATATTCTCGCGAAATGCGTGCCAAAAATGTGTAATTTTTTTTATTGCTGAAATAAATTCTTCAGACCATTCTATTTAAGAAAAAAATTGTCCAAAATTTTTTTTCGTGACCGTAAAGTGACAAAAAAATCCTTTTGTGGTGTTACATACACATGGTTTATTCCTAGTAACATCAAGCAAAATCCTAAACAAAAACACTTTTACGATTTCTTATAAATAAAAATTATGCATTATAATAAACATAGCTCAAAGGCATACAAAAATAAGCGCACCAGAATACTTTTCCGGTAAAAAATGTTTTTCCTCTAACACTAAACACTAGGGGAAAAGTCACCTTTGATCCGATCCGGACCGTCTCACCACGCACGCTTTCAAGGTGTCGCTCCTTCATCATCGTCCGAGCCTGAACGCGTAAATAAATCCTCGTGTGACGAAATGACATCCAATGAATCAGATTCGGCACTTGGGGAATAGTCCACATCGGAAGAATCGCCGCTCGACTCCCTAGCAGCAGAGCAACCGGCGCGCACTTCCAGCCTAGGCGAACAGCGTGACTGAGCGCACGGAAGATAACTGTGCGGTTGTGCGCCCGTCAGGAAAACAAAACGAGTGAAAAAGCTATAATAATCCTTCGTCTTATCGCCAACGAGATGGAGTTAGTTTTTCCGAGTTCCCTAAACAGGAAACTCAACCACGGCGGCGTCGTTTGTGTAATTTAGCGCCTCCCGAAACAGATGTAATCGCGCCCCGAGGAGCCATAAACGAGAGAGTCACAATCGCTCACCCCTTGAGAGATTAGAAACCAAACAGCCATCAGCTTTGCGTGCGCGAAAAGCGATAACCAACGAAGGACGAAACCGAAACCAGCCGCACCACATGCGCTCCTTCGGGTTTGCAAGCGAAATCCGCCGCGCCGTCTTGGAAAGCAAAAAAAGCAAGAGAGAGACATCGGCGCGTGAAAAAAATTTCACGTGTTCCGAAGTGTGGCAGCACATGTCAAGCAAGAAAAGTGATCGAAAAAGGCGCGCGTTTCAAACCAGCCGCACCGCGGGCGCACTCAGATGCGCAAGCGATAGCCGGTGCCGTTTTGCGAAGCATAAAAAAAGCAACAACGGAGAGACACCGGTGCATAAAAAAAATTTCGCAGTTTTCCGAAGCATGACAGCACATTCCAAGCAAGAAAAATGATAGAAAAAGGCGCGCGTTTGAAACCAGGCGGCCCTCGAACGCGCTCGGGTGCGCAAACGGTTGCCGGAGCGCCGCTTTGCGAAGCAAAACAAAAAAACATCGGAGAAACATCGGCGCATGAAAAAAATTCCACGTGTTTCTGAAGTGTGGCAGCACACGCCAAGAGAGAGAAATGATCGAAACAAGCGGGCGTTTTAAAGATAAAGGCCGTGCTGTACATGTACGGTGAAAACCATTTGGGCACTGTTAGGTGCTACCGTACATGTACGGCGAAAACCATCAAAGGGTTAACACACCTCCGGGTGCCAACCTTCCCCCAAGCGTCAGCTGGCGCTCATAGCATCCATACATACCAAAAAAAATTACACCATCTCCCGCTAATGGGAACCATGTGTATATGTGAAGCAGCGGGCGCTAACACTTACACTGGCGGCGGCGTGGACGCTGGCGCTCATCGCAGCGTTGCGCAGGAGAGAAAACTGGGGAGGCGAAAAGCACGCAGTGATGGAGCGGTGTTTCCTACTGGAACATGCCAATCGCTGTTAATGGGCAATGAGAGACAGAAGACTCCGACTGGACACAGAGACCCGCAGTCCGGTTTTAGTTAACGCGCACGCTGCGAATTTTCATTGTTCAACAACGCACAGGAGAAATCTCCCACCGGCACCACCTTGCAGGTCAAAATCCATTGCCATATATACGGAGTGGCCAGTGAACGGTTGTGCAGCGCGAGCAGTCGGTTTTTTCAACCAAGAAACGCGCTAGCAGACGCTGCCTGCGTCGGCGTCGCGAGGCGAGAGAGGGGGGAGCGTAGGAGAGGAGAGGAGGGGACGCACATGCGCAGTGGGAGTGTGGACGCCGCGGGCAGGGATGCCTAGAGGAGAGAGGGGGGGAGCGTAGGAGGGGAGAGAGGAGGGGAGGCGCATGCGCAGTGAGGGTGTGGTTGCCGCGGGGAGGGATGCCTAGAGGAGAGAGAGGGAAAAAGGAGGTTTTATGTATTTTTTTTTGAAAGGGTTTGCGCATGCGCAGTAAGGGAGGCCACGCCGCACACCACCACCACCGGATTAAGCTTCGCCATAAGATGCTTCACATCTAAAAGTTATTCTGCAACGCGCCCGCTTCGCCTGGCTGCAACTGCGCGTTCCCTACTTACGCTTGCCCCGCGAAAAATCGCGGCCGACCAACAGGGAATACACGACGCGCGTTGCGTTTGCCTCTAGTCGGGAAGTGGTGTTCGATAACCATGATATGCCGCGAGTAGGCGACCTTAGCCCAAGTTCGGCGTCCAATCATTCACGATCTTTTGGCTGTCATAACGCTTTCTCTGATTCCACTTTCACCGCTAACTACTACTGCTACCACAAGCATTTATGACCACAAGGATTTCTTAAATCATTAATCATGGATTTTAGTCGCCGGGATGGAGATGAATCACTAAACGTCAATGCGGATGCACCCACGTTAAACGGCCCCATAGCTGTCAAACACCAAGGGACATTGTACAAGCTCTCTTATATCAGTGTACAGTAAACATTCAACTACTTCTGTAAGACTTTCGTGTTATACCCATTCCTATGACGGAGGGATCAACCATATTTTTTTAAACTCATTAGCGTTCTATATACATTGACCACAATCGTAAAAGTACAATCAATATAAGGAAAAGACGCCAAAAAGTTTATAAATATTTATAAAATGCGGCAAACTACTGCTGGGATGAAAAAAATCATTACGAGAAAACAAAAAGGTAGCGCCTTGCTAAGCAGGCCTCAGGTGAGTGTCGGAGTACAAAACCTCACTTGAGGAAAAGTTTGTAGCACGACTAGGCGGGTCTCTGTGGCAACAAAATTCCGTAATCTACGCCAACACTCTAATGGAATGACAGCATGATTGACAGCAATAATAATAATACTATCTCGTGTTTTACGTGCCAAAACCACGATATAAGTATGAGGGACGCCGTAGTGCAGGGCTCCGGAAATTTCGACCATCTGTTGTTCTTTCGCGTGCATTGATTGCACAGTACACGGGCCTCTACCATTTCAACTCCACCGAAACGCGACCGCCACGACCGCGATCGAACCCGCAACCTTTTGTTCAGAAGCCGAGCACCGTAAAAACTAAATCACCATGGCGGGCAATAATTAACAGGAAATCCCCATAAAAGGTATCCACGCCCTTTTATTGAAAACAGGTGGTAATATTAAACGGTCAGCGGTTGAGATAAATGACAGATATTCAGAGCATTAATGGAAAAGACGCGCATGAGAAAAAGAGAGAGCCGAAGTCGTTACAAGCCTATACTTAAATGTACGACACTGGAATAGATATTTTAATGAGCAACATTAATCAGAAAGAAATAGCCAGACGGAAATGAACGCAATGAAACCTGGCTACTGGAAGATGGTCTGGTGTAATTCGACGCTACCCCTTGTAATGAAGAAACCCCCAAAGATAATTTCCAGGATCAACTTTTTGTGCAGCTCTCAGAACTGCACAACGTGCAATATTGTATGCTGTACGTCCATCTGAGCCTGCCTGTTTTAATTGCCCCTGGAGTTGAACTTTCTTAACCCATTAGGGCCCACTGTACTTTAAAAAGTGCACTTCCTTTTTCGGGCATAGAAAATACAAAAGAGAATATTCTGGTCTTGCTTATTACAATTTCTGATGCCAAAGGTTGCAGCGAGAAAGTCATAATTTGGAATATTGACTCGGTTATGTTTTTTCTGTTTTATGAGTCGTCAAACTTTAGGAAAATGAAAGCCTGTTAAATGCACGTGGTTAGTACCACTTTTTCTAAATTAATTTGAAGTTTTACATTTTATATGCTGAAAAAACGGACTGCTTCTGCTTCAGGAAGAGCAATTCAATCCCTGCAAAGCGCGAGAAGTCTATAGAGTGCATAACTTTGCTGTGAGGAGTAATCAAATGTTGCTGTACTTTATTTAGTACACTGGGACTTCTTGGGAGCATACATGTAACTCTTGTTGTGCGTTGCATCATAGATTCAGCCGGCTTTTTTTTTTTTTTTTTTGTTATGAATGCCGTTTTTTCGGTTATCTCAGACTCATGAGGCTGCGAAAGATGTCGCTGTGAATATACGAGAGCCTCTTGATGTTTTAATTGGCGATTCTGACCCTAACATGGGAACTTAGGAGTTGGAGGGGAATGACGACGGTACGAATGGATGCTCTCTGCTAACGATAAAAAACATGGAACGAAAGGAATGTGGGAAAGATAACTGCTGTTTTGACTCAGGAAAGCAGCTTTGTTTCGAAAATGGCAATGACAACAGCCTAATTGCTATGCTGACGAAAGACTACACAGTTGAGTCACTATGCTCTGTATCGTGGTGGCCATTCACTGAAAAGAAAGAAAAAACGTAGTGCCACTGTCCTCCTTCTTCATCCGCAGTAACAATGCCATGATGGGGTTTGAGATCTAGAATCAAGTTGCGAATGACTACAGAATTTTCATCCCTGAGAAAAAGTGGTACCAGCCCCTATTTACCCAGATGATCAAAATAGCCGCAGACAACGCATAAAGGGTCTGCTACCACACTGTAGGTTTTAGCAGACCCTCTACGCGTAGACTATTGTCTTTTAGTAGCATAACAGCAAAACACTAACTGCGCCTTGTTGTACCCAAGAGAAGTATCAAAGCTCTCCAGATTCCACTGTGCTTGCTATTACCCTCTATCCATACGGACATTTTCCCAAGAAGCCGGCAAAACAGTTGAATTCTGCCAAAATACATCGAAATCGTGTGGCGAAAAGCGTGACGTTACGCTTTCCCTAAAGCACTGGTCCTTGATTAAGTTGCATGGGCCAAGATAACTTTGTTATTCGTTTCGCAAGGGCTCAGTGTACTCGCCATTCTTGCATCAAGCCACCTTGCCCGTTGCTATCTCGAAGGCCCAGCGTACTTTTTATAGTACAGTATCATAACTCCTGAAGAAACACACGTAACTCTATGAAAATTTGCACGTGCGGTTATCTGTTGTGGTTAATTAAATACGCAAAATGTCAATAAAATCAGACCAGTGGTTTTCCCGTGGTCCCTAATGGGTTAACTCTACCGGCGTTATAGCTGTTGCGATGGTTGTTATTCATATCTGCGATATTAAAATCGATGAGCCATCTCTCTTTATTATGAAAAAAAAAAAGAACCGACTACAGATAAGCCGATTTCATCAGAGTTGGCCGAGTATTCAAACGTCCGAGCAACCTCGAAATTGGGACTACGCACGTGCACTTGCGATAGCCAAGAGGCACCTGCGAGCCGTTCAACCAGTGTTTGTGGAAGATTTGGGCATTGGACATACGGTTGAAAAGCAGAAACGTACGCTGTCAACATCCTGTTCCCGAGTGCGTTCTGGTGTCAGTATGCCGAGTGTAGTTTGCTGAGTGCCATTTGAATTTGAGATTGCGCAAACAATTTCAAAGCGCAGGTGGACGGTGCAACGCTCGCACGGCCGTGGAACATGGCACGCAGTTCCGCCGCTCGAGTGAATTTCTATACCGCATGCATAATTATCTGAGTGTACATGAATATGTAAATTCCACCATTTGGTTTGAACTTATGGAAGGGAAGTCCGGTGTCATTGAATAAAGTTCATTCTATTATTCGCCTTCATTTGGTGAGAACGTTCCTCCATATGTACACAATCCCATAGCCTTTTTTTTTCAAAATCTTTAGCTGTCTCGCGATAGCAGTAAAGTATTTGAAAAACGATACAGTAATTATGAGCACTATAGACATAACCGATACAAAATGGTAGACAAGGCGAAGGAACGAAGGCAGAAGAAAATTTTTTCAAAATTGATTCGGTAGGAATGCGCATGAATTATTGAGCAACAAGACCATCTCTCATTGTCCTTAAACCTCGTAAATTTAGGAGCTACGAAATCAACAAATGTTCGCTTCAAACAGAGCCACTACCCGCCACGCAGGTCTAGTGGTCATGGTGCTCGATTGCTGACCCGATGCTGGCCGGGTCGAATCCCGGCCGCGCCGAGGCCGCATTTTCGATGGAGACGAAAATCTTTTAGGTCTGTGTACTTGGATTTAGATGCACGTTAACGAGCCCCAGGTGGTCAAAATTTCCGGAGCCCTTCCCTAGGGCGCCTCTCAATATATTATGGTGGCTTTGGGACGTTAAACCCCAACAATTATTTATTTTCAAACAACTGCGCGAAAACTGTTGTATGCCTAATTCCTCCTATACATACGCGCAGTCGCATTGCCAAAGAAAACTGATGGTTAAATTTAAAAAAAAAAAGAGAGAAAGAAAATACAAAGCCATCTGATAGCCCGAAGGAAAGAAGCCATGGTACATTTACTGACCGATCTCAATTTCGAAATTTCAGAGGACGCATGAGGCCATCAAGAACAACAGCATACATAAGTGAGGAATGAACGACTTCTATACTATTAATAAAAGAATATCTGCGGTTTACGAGCCATAACCACAGTATTGTTATGGAGCACGCCGTAGTGGAGGGCTCCGGAAATTTCGGCTATCTGGTGTTCTTTAACCTAAACCCAAAAAGAAAAACATTCGCGCTGCCTCAGCCTTACATATGTGCTGTCTCTGTGTTTATTCTTGTTTTGGTTTGTTTTATTTCGCTGCAGCGTCATCGAAACATATGTGCTTGCATATTTTGAGCTTATGTGCGACGAGCGTTTCATAATTTTTTTTATACCGGCAGCCCTGCCCCCTCGAACCGACACCCCAGGGTCTTTGATGCAGCAGTGCCTCGTTCAATGAAGTGACTTCTGCAGATGCAACCTGTGTTCCGAGCGAGGTGTGCGTCGTTGGAGAAAAGCGCGCGCGCTTCAGACTGGAAGAATAGCGAGTCTACTCTTGGCGTCCTTCGCCTGTTCGAGACCTGATCCTCGCGCTCCTCGCCTTCCAACTGCTATCGAACCCTCTGCAGGAGCAGCGTGAAGCTGTAAGTATAGGAGTTACGCGTCTTCATTCCTTAAATTGTTCCCATTTATATAGATATTTCTTTACGATTGCCCAGAACGCGCACCTATCTCATGCAGCCTAAATAGGATTTGGGTCACAGATTCAGCAAGCAGCGTTGATAACAGGTATTCGCAAGCTTACGAGAAAAACGGGCTGCACGTAGTCAATTTGCATAACAGACCCTTGCATAACAACAAAAAAAAAATTCCAGAATACTCTGTCCTGGCCTTCGAGGCACTAATATTTCCACTGCCTAGTGTTAGGTCTATGCAGGGTTCTTTTGATCGAAAGTTTTTTTTTTGCACTTTCCTTCATTAATGAACGAGAAGAAATACACCCCTATCGGAAAACCCAGTGGCACTGTCCCAGTGCCATACCTGATCATGGGACCAGTGTGGCACTGGATACTGGGACACTGGCACGCTGCACGGGGCACACTGGACTCTGGCGCGCTGCACACTGGGACAAGCGTTATGGGCCAAAATCGGGCTTTGAAATTGTTTTTTAAAATTTTGGTTATGCCCACATCGTAATTAAGGCTGAATCACGAGCACTACGCCGGCTGGAGGCGAGGTTCACTGGCAGCAGAAACTTCACCCATTGCGCCTCGGCCTGTGTGCCCAAGTGACACGTGCATTTTGCCTTGATGTACTGTGAATATTGCATTAATAATAATAATAATAATAATAATAATAATAATAATAATAATAATAATAATAATAATAGTAAAAATAATGATAATAGTGATCATATTTCCTGTGGTTTTACGCGCCAAAACCACGACATAATTATGGTTCACGCCATAGTGGGGTATTCTCGATTAATTTCGACCGCCTGAAGTTCCCAAGAGGTTCTTGTTTTCTCTTTCATGAGCAGCACAAGTCTTGCCACCGATTTCCAGCAGCAGCTTTGAATTCTTCGAATTTTCCAATCAAGAATAAGTGACGTGTCATGCTCTATGACTATCGAATGCGTGCGTTTGCCGATGGTTTATTCGCCCACTGAATCTTTTACTCAACAAATACTGTCACTCCACACGTACATCTGTAAAGAACACGTGCGTTTCCTTGATGAAACTTCAGCTCAGGGGAATGGCACAGGGAAATATGGAGACAACGCGACGTGCTCACTTCCAACAAGTAGCCTTAATCCGAGAGAACACTGCACATATATAAAGCGCTAACCGATCCATGTGCATGTATTCTACAATGAGGCAAATGCATAATGAACGAGAGCTACGCTCGGCCACCTTTACGCACATGTCTTAAGAATTACCGCCTCTCCTCAACCAATGTCTCACGGTCGGGAGAAGCCAGAGGAAGGATACAAGAAGCCAAGGAAATCGCCCTTGCGTGGAATTCGTAATGAGCACTGCATCAATCGAAATTTAAATAAAAGCATTTCAAGTCTTGAAAAATGCGCGGCAACAGAGCCATCACGGCGGCAGATCATGGCTCTTGGTGATTATGACTCTGCATGATTATACACATGCGTGGGTTAGGATGCCATGTGTGTGCTTTGATTAAAACTATTTACTGGAAGCCTGCACTTTGTCGGGTCTCGTCTAATTCTCTGTATCTTTTTCGTGGGCTGAAGTTTCAATAAGGATACGCACCAAATAGGCCCATAACCAAAGGGCAGGGCCCCCCCCCCCCCCCCCCCCGCGGAATTCGGAAAAATAAATCGTGGCTACGGGCCTGGTACCAACGCGCCAATCACATACCGTAGCGCGCTTTCCTTCCTAAAATTTCGACCTTTACCGCTTCATTGAACCCTTCCACATTCTGGAGACACGATATGCGCCGTATCATATTGCCGCATGGTTTTCATGTGGGAGAACCACGCGTGAAAGAGAAAAAGGAAGTTGGTACTGAGCCGTTTCTTGGACTAGCTCAACGAGCAGGTTGTGTTGTCTTAACTGAAGGTTAAGGTTGTCTTAAGCGTGACAAGATTGGTGGAGGAGCTGGGTACGACGACTCACGACTCACCCCATGCACAAGACCCCGCCCAATAGCCGGAACACAAGCCCTGTGCCCGTGAACACTCCAGTTCACAGAGCAAGCCGCCGCCAACGAGGCCTACCACCAGAAGAGACACCGGAACAGCTTACCGACGCAGCGACTATGACTTCGCC
Organism: Rhipicephalus appendiculatus; assembly: GCA_030522465.1. Lineage (NCBI taxonomy): Eukaryota > Metazoa > Arthropoda > Arachnida > Ixodida > Ixodidae > Rhipicephalus > Rhipicephalus appendiculatus. The sequence goes on from JALIZH010027975.1 coordinate 19,710, forward strand.
TCAAGTCGCCATGGAAGCTCCTACGTCTTCTACGCCGATCTATTGCACAGTGCAGAACCCGCTGATGCCTAGTCCCTTTCACGGAGAGCTGTTTGAAGATGTGGACGACTGGCTGAGTGAGTTCGAACATGTCGCAGCGATCAATTACTGGGACGACGCCGCCAAACTCCGCAACGTCTACGCCTGCTTAAAGGACGGCGCCCGAACATGGTTCCTGAACAGAGCTGATGTCTTGACATCCTGGCACGAGTTCCAACATCGCATCTTGGAGACCTACAGGAGCTCCGACCGCCGCGAACGTGCTGAACGTGCTCTGCACTCACGCATTCAGATGCCTAATGAGACCGTCACCATGTACGTGGAGGACATGACGCGGCTTTTCAAGCGAGCGGATCCTGCGATGCCAGAAGAAAAAAGCTGCGCTATCTTATGCGAGGTGTGAAAGAGCAGCTCTTTGCTGGTCTGGTGCGGAGTCCTCCAAAGAGTGTAGCCGAGTTTCTGACTGAAGCCGCAACGATGGAGAAGGTACGGCATCAGCGGTCTGCCCTATTCGACCGGCAAGTGAATGCCGCATCATCTCCTGAATTTTTCGCCAGCTTCGGAAGAAGCAACAGCGTTGAATGGATTCGCGAAATCGTACGCTCCGTCGTCCGCGAAGAAATGGCGAAGCTGTACGGGGTGAGACAACCAGAGGTCGGCTCCATCACCAGTATTGTCCGGGAAGAGGTCCAGCAGGTGCTGCACAACCGTCGCTGTCAGCCGCCGCCTACAAATGTGGAACCGGCTCCTGTGTCCACTGATATTGGGAGCCGTACGTATGCCGAAGCCTTGCGCGCTTCCATGCCGGTCTCTAGCCCTGCAGTCCCGATCCAGACGATGCCGCCAGTTGCAATTCAATCGGCACACGCTGGCTTGGACATCGATGGTCGCCGTGCAACCACGCGGAAGTCTGATGTCTGGCGTACGTCGGATAGAAGACCCCTCTGCTACCATTGCGGTGAGGCCGGTCACATTTACCGCGAATGCCCGTACCGACAACTTGGACTGCGCGGTTTCTCCATTGATTCACCTCGTCCCCAAGTTGGTGAGAGGCCAAGGGAAATCGAAGAATACCTCGCGCAGCAACGTCTACCTTTCTCAGGGCGTCAATCGCGGTCACCATCTCCACGGCGACCCGCAACCATTGGGCCACGTTTCGGGGCGACGGCACGGGGACACTCCCCAAGCCCTCGTCGGGAAAACTGAAGGCAGCGACCTTCGGGGGCGAGGTCGCTGGGGCTCAGACTGCGGAAGACCTCCCATCGACGCTTGCACGAAACGCCGCAGACAATGAATCCCCGTTTGAGTGCAGTGCCAGAGAAACGCCGGAATCTACATCTGAACGCAGTGACCGAGTCTCGCTCGACATTCCCGTGCTGATAGACGGTATTCAGGTCAGCGCATTGGTGGACACAGGTGCAGACTATTCTATTATTAGCGGAAAACTGGCAACTAATCTTAAAAAAGTGATGACACCTTGGAATGGAACGCGTATTCGCACAGCTGGAGGCCACGTTGTTACCCCATTGGGTCGCTGTACCGCAAGAGTGAAGATACGCGACTCAACATTTGTAGTCACCTGCCTCGTACTACGCGACTGTTCTCGTCAGCTCATACTTGGCATGGACTTCCTTCGAGAGAACGGCGCGATTATAAATCTCCGCGAGCGAATGGTGACCTTCTCGACGCAACGCGCAACCTATCGAGACACCGAGAGCTACCGTAGACCTGCGCTGCGTGTTGCAGATGAAAGCGTGACGCTGCCTCCACGAGCAACTGCTTTCATAGCAGTCACTTGTGAAGACCTCCGAGACGGTGACGCGGTCGCCGAGAGCAACGAATCACTTTTGCTGCTTCAAGGTGTATGCGCAGTCCGAAGCCTTGTGCGTGTTCGCGACGGACGGTCACAGATACTTGTCACGAATTTCAACTTCGAGCACCGGCATCTTTTCCGCGGCACCACCGTGGCCTATGGAGACCCTGTAGCGGATGTCACAGAGTGTTTCGCGTCCGAGGAAATGGATGATGGGGACAACTTTCTGGACCACATCGACGTCAATTCGAAGCTTCCGGATGAGAGGAAGGCCGCACTTCACACCCTTTTGAAGGAATTTCAATCTTGCTTCGCCTCTTCGTCTAGAGTCGGTCAAACGCCTCTCACGAAGCACCGAATCATTATCGACGATGATGTTCGCCCAATCCGACAGCAGCCTTACCGTGTTTCAGCTAAAGAACGCGAGGCTATACAGACGCAGGTAAAGGAGATGCTCAACGACGGTGTCATTCAACCGTCCAGCAGCCCGTGGTCCTCGCCAGTCGTTCTAGTGAAGAAGAAAGACGGAACACTGCGATTCTGTATTGATTACAGGAAGCTTAATAGCGTCACAAAGAAAGACGTTTACCCGCTTCCACGAGTTGATGATTCTCTCGACAGGCTGCGACACGCGAAGTATTTTTCATCGATCGATTTGAAGAGCGGCTATTTGCAGATAGAGGTCGATGAGCGAGACCGAGAAAAGACAGCGTTTGTGACTCCAGATGGGCTTTATGAATTCCGAGTTCTTCCTTTCGGCCTCTGTTCTGCTCCAGCAACCTTCCAGCGGATGATGGATACCGTTCTCGCTGGCTTGAAGTGGCAAACCTGCCTTGTATACCTCGACGATGTGGTCATCTTCTCTGAGAGCTTCGAAGAACATCTGAAGCGCTTAAGAATGGTTCTGGAAGCCATTCGTTCTGCCGAACTCACGCTAAAACCCCAGAAGTGCCATTTCGGCTATGAAGAGCTGAAATTCCTGGGACACGTCGTGAGTGCGGATGGAGTTCGGCCCGATCCAGACAAAACTGCAGCAGTCGCCGCTTTCCCTGTTCCGTCAGACAAAAAAAGCAGTGCGACGTTTCCTCGGCTTGTGTGCTTATTATCGTCGATTCATAGCCAACTTTTCGATGATAGCCGAACCACTCACGCGACTCACCCGAGATGATGTACCCTTTACCTGGACTACAGAGCAAGAGGCAGCTTTTGCGAAGTTACGGCAGCGAATGCAAACAGCACCCGTTCTGGCACATTTTGATGAGGACGCTGCTACTGAAGTGCACACAGATGCCAGCAACGTCGGACTTGTAGCTGTCCTTGTACAACGGCACAACGGCGTTGAGCATGTCATAGCTTACGCCAGTCGAACACTCTCGATCCGAGGCCAACTACTCTACTTCAGAGAAGGAATGTCTCGCAGTCGTGTGGGCGACGGCCAAGTTTCGACCTTACCTCTACGGCCGTCCCTTCAAAGTGGTGACTGATCACCACTCGCTCTGCTGGCTGGCCAATCTCCGTGACCCGTCTGGCCGTCTCGTTCGGTGGAGCTTGCGCTTGCAGGAGTTCGACATCACGATTGTGTATAGGTCTGGGCGCAAACACGAAGACGCCGACGCGCTTTCTCGAGCACCTGTAGGGCATCCTGATATGGACTTACAGGATGCTGATGGCTTTCTCGGAGCTCTCAGCGATTCTGACTTCATGTCAAGGCAGCGAGCTGATCAAGAATTGCGCCCTATTATCGATTCCTTAGAAGGCCGAAACTCCCAAGTTCCCCGGCGCATTGCTCGCGACCTGTCATCCTTTTGCATCAGGAGGGGCATCCTTTACAAGAAGAATGCTCGAGGAAGCGACAAAGCCTTTCTCCTCGTTGTGCCAGCCGACATGCGTGATGACGTCCTCCTTGCATGCCACGATGAGCCCACGTCAGGACACTTGGGCTACTCGCGGACTCTCGCCAGAGTGCGCCAGCAGTACTACTGGCCCCAACTGTCTACTAGTGTACACCGCTACGTGCAAGGCTGCCGCGAGTGCCAACGTCGCAAGACGCCACCTGTGAAACCTGCGGGCCTTCTTCACCCGATTGCACCACCGCGGACACCCTTTGACCTTGTGGGAATGGACCTTCCAGGGCCCTTCCCTTTGTCGTCCACGGGAAACAAATGGATTATAGTGGCAACCGATTACTTGACACGTTATGCCGAGACACAGGCGTTACCCCGCGGCACGGCGTCTGAAGTCGCGAAGTTCTTCGTGCACCACATCGTCCTGCGGCATGGCGCGCCGTCATGTGTGATTACGGACAGAGGGACGGCATTTACGGCACAAATGATGGAAGAAATTTTCAGACTGAGCTGCACAAGCCACCGAAAAACGACAGCTTATCATCCACAAACAAATGGACTGACGGAGAGGCTCAACAAGACCATAGCAGACATGCTGTCAATGTACGTGGACGTACAGCACAAAACCTGGGACGATATTCTACCATACGTCACGTTTGCGTACAATACGGCGATGCAGGAAACGACGCGATTTTCACCTTTCCGCCTTGTTTACGGACGCAACGTACAAACCATGCTTGACGCTATGCTGCCGTGCGATAATAGCGATGAACTTGCTCCAGACGCAGAGCAATACACTCGATTAGAGCTGTGCGCCGCCGCGCCGCGCCGCCGCCGCCACACGTTTTTGCTCACGCCGCTCGCGCCGCCGCCGAAGTCCCGAGAGTGACCACGCCGCCGCCGCCGCCGCGCAATAATTGCGGCGCGCCGCCGTTAGTCTTTTATTTTTTTTACCCGAACGGGGAATCTGGATATAAAATACATCACTTCACCGGGGGAGCTCTTCTCGATGAGTCCGTGTAATGGACTGTCCATTTCAGCAGCCGCTGATTGGCGGGAGCTCGGCCAGCAGCGCTCCATATCTCTTTGCGGCTCTTCCTCTTCAACGTCATTTTGAGGTCCCGAAGTTTTCACAACTCTCGACTCAAATTAGTGGAACGGAATGCGCTTAAGCTACAGAGGGAAAAAAATAGGAGAGAGCGCGCCGAACATCTATAATCCAACTTCCTCTGAAGCTCCTACATCCTATAGGGCTCGTGTTACAATTCCCACCATGCTCTTGTTTCTTTTCCTTTTTCTAGGTGAGCTCATGAGGGAAAAAAAATTCATGAGTGCGCGCGCCTAGAGTCCATAAAGCAACCTCCTCCGACGCCGCTACCCCCTTGAGCTCTATGCTCTGGTCACAGTTCCCAGCATGCTCCTGTTTCATTTTTTTGTGGCTGGAGAGTTATTCTCGACGTGTGCCCCTACTGGACTGCCTGTTTTGGCCGCAATTGATTGGCTGGAGTTCGGCGACCAGTCCGCCGCCTGTTTCCGGTTCTTCTTCCGCAACGTTATTTTAATGTCACGAAGCCTCCACAACTCTCCACACTAATGAGGTGGACGGAAAGCGCTTCAACGCAACGAAAGCAGCGCCCAGACATCCGCTTTTGTGCGTACATCTCGGAGGCCGTGCATAAATTCTGATCGCGTTAAGCCAGGGGTTGGCAATTTTTCCAGGCGGATGTCCAAGTTGCTTGAAGCCGACAAAGCGCGGGGCCGCATGGCAAATCAGGGGAATGGAGAAGAGGCTTTGCGGGTAAACTACAAAGATGGGGTGATTTGAGAATAATGTACAAAACTGGGTTAGAAATCATGTTTATTTTCACTGCGCATGTCACAAGGCCGAAATTCTCAAACATGGCTTACAAGCGAAAATCTCATTTTAGGTCAAACCTGCCATGTCGGCCTTCAGATAGGAAGTCTAGTAGCACACGTTTAGGGGCTAGCTGGTGCATTCTTTCAGAAACTAAGGATTGCGCAAAAAACACAGCACACGAAAGACGAAGACGACGACACCTGCGCAATGTCGTCGACACCTGCGTAGGTGTCGTCGTCTCTGTCTTTCGGGTGCTGTGTTTTTTGCGCAATCCTCAGTTTATGAAAGATAGGAAGTGATAAAAGAAGGGGGGGGGGGGTAGTTAACGTAGTGCCGGGGAGCGTAACACTGCCCCACGGGCCGCATGTGGCCCACGGACCGCAGGTTGCCGACCCCAGACGTAAGTCATCGAATTAGGTTTAATGCCTCCGCCTGTCTAACGCACCTTTGAAGGTTGGTACGCATTCCCTGCATCGTTCTCACATATGTCGGACACATTCATATGCATGTTCAGACTGGAGAAGTTAATGTTTTGTTGAGGTAAATTTCTGTAAATTTCATCCAGTGTCTTCTTACGCTGGTAATGTGCTGGCGGGTTCGGTTAATCAACGTGGTCATGAGCAAACATCACGGCTCACCGCTTTTTCGAGTAACTGAATGCGTTTTGCAGAAATGGACTGTGGTCATCTTCTATAGATGGCCACATCGAGAATAGCTCCGTGAAAGTTGTATCTTTCTCTCCTCCAGAAGTCTCAAGAGTATTGCCTGACCTGAATGCTGCGGCGTCCTCCAGCCTTAAAGGGCGACAACCCAACTCGCTGGATAGCATATTCGTGGAGTCTTCGATGAACTACACTGTGCATAGATAAGTGAAATAGATAAGTAATGCATATCGATGGGTTAATGCACTTTTCTCCATTCATTTTTACTCGAGTAAGTCTATAAGGAAGGAAGGAAAGAGAAAAAACGAGAAGGCAGGGAGGTTAACCAGGCACATGCACGGTTGGCTACCCTACGCTGGGGGGAATGGGAAAGGGGAGCATAAAGATGAGAGAGAGAAAAGAGAAGGGAAGGAGAGAAGAAAATGGTCAGTAACTGTACTGACGCGTAGGTAACGGCAGCACTGTACAAAAGTCAAAGGCGTTCACATAGGCCCGTAGTCCTCAAAAAATTACGCCATCTCCCGCTAAAGGGAACCATGTGTAGATGTGAAGCAGCGGGCGCTAACGCTTACACTGGCGGCGGCGTTGACGCTGGCGCTCATCGCAGCGTTGCGCAGGAGAGAAAACTGGGGAGGCGCAAAGCAGGCAGTGATGGAGCAATGTTTCCTACTGGAACATGCCAATCGCTGCTAATGGGCAATGAGAGACAGAAGACTCCGACTGGACACAGAGACCCGCACTCCGCTTTTAGTTAACGCGCACGCTGCGAATTTTTATTGTTCAACAACGCACAGGAGAAATCTTCCACCGGCACCACCTTGGAGGTCAAGATCCATTGCCATATATACGGGATGGCCAGTGAACGGTTGTGCAGCGCGAGCAGTCGGTTTTTTCAACCAAGAAACTCGCTAGCAGACGCTGCCTGCGTCGGCGTCGCGAGGCGAGAGAGGGGGAAGCGGAGGAGAGGAGAGAGAGGGGGGTGACACGCATGCGCAGTGGGAGTGTGAACGCCGTGGGCAGGGATGCGTAGAGGAGAGAGGGGGGGAGCGTAGGAGAGGAGAGAGAGGGGGGGGGACGCGCATGCGCAGGGGGAGTTAGACGCCGCGGGCAGGGATGGAGAGAGGGGGGGAGTGTAAGAGGGGGAGAGAGGAAGGGAGGCGCATGCGCAGTGAGGGTGTGGTTGCCGTGGGGAGGGATGCCTAGAGGAGGAGAGAGAGGGGGAGAGGAGGTTTTTTATTTTTATTTTTTCTTTAACTGTTTGCGCATGCGCAGTAAGGGTGGGCACGCGGCACACCACCACCACCACCACCACCACCACCACCACCACCACCGGATTAAGCTTCGCCATAAGATGCTTCACATCTAAAACACAAAAGGGCTCTGACTGCCTTGTGAGCCGACGAAAGGCGAGGACGGTGCTCCAGCAGCATCTGCACGGAGAGCGGCCGATCGTCCAATCGTCGCAACGCGTCAGAAAGTTTTCGTCTCTCAGAGGCAAAACGAGTGCAACGGCATAGCAAATGATCGATGTCTTCTTCGGTGCCGCAGACCTCGCATGCCGCACTGTCGGTCACTCCAATTAGAGTTGTGTAGGCCTTCGTGAAGGCCACCCCCCAACCAAAGTCGACACAGAAGTGAAGCTTCACGTCTACGAAGTCCGGATGGAGGTCGGAGTTCCAGTTGAGGGTTTATTTGGTGGAGTATCGTATGTCGTATGTTTGGTGTGTTCCACTCCAGGAGACATAGTCTTTGTGCCAGGTGACGAAGCTTCCTTGCAGCGTCTGTTTATTGAGAGAGGAATAGGAAAGGTGCGTTCTTCTTGATGGGATGAGCGAGCGGCGTTGTCTGCGGAATCAGTGCCACTGATCCCGCAATGACCAGGTAGCCACTGAAAATTAACCTCGTGGCCTGCTTCTTTGACGTGGTGATGGAGTTTGACAATTTCGTACGTGAGCTGCTCGTGGCAACCTCGTCGGAGAACTGACTTCATGCACTGTAAGGCCGGTTTCGAGTCGGAAAACACAGACCATTTGCTCGGTCTCTGGGATGCGATGTACTCTAGGGCACCGCGCAGAGCCGCAAGTTCTGCCGCCGTAGACGTAGTGACATGTGACAGCTTGATTCGCAGGGTCATTCCTCGAGCTGGTATCACCACCGCACCGCCAGAAATGGACACTGTGGTCGAGCCATCGGTGTAGATGTGCACGTGTTTACTATAAATTTCGTGCAAGAGGTATAAATAGAGAAGTAAAGGCAATGAAAAACTTAGAGTAACCGATAGCTGAGCTAGCTGGTATAGGAATTCATGTTAAAACGACACGACGTGAAAACGTAGACAGAAGAGTGAAGTCAAGAGAGTGACCAGTTATCTTTCACGTAGACCATCACGCGAAACTGAGTGATAGGTATCGCCTTTTGCCTGGGAATGCACAGACAAGTATTTCAAGTGCTGAGCACTTCAAGGGCCCGGGCTGTCGTATGCTGTCAATGTATGCCGTCATCGTACGCTGTAAACGTATGCTGTCGTAGCTTGGCGTAACGCAGACAAAACCACGAAGAGCATAGCCATCTCATTCTGAGCGCGCGATCACGCCAAGGAGAACTGTTCTTCCTCTTGTTTTTCGAGCGCCTTGATGATATTAAGTGCGGAGCACTCTAGGGGCTCGGATTGTCGTATGTTGTATGATATCGCCGCTTGTCGTAAAACAGGCAAAAACACGTATAAAAATTGGAAAAAAAAGAGGAAGCAAGAAAAAAAGAGAAAGCGAGAGAAAGAAAGGAAGAAAATATCAAGAAAATTAGAAAGAGCAAGACAGAGAAAAAAAAGAACTAGATAAAGTGAGAGGAAGAAATCAATAGAAATAAATAGAGAAAAAAAGACAGAAAATACGGCAACACAGAAAAATAAACAAAGAGCAGAGGAAATAATGAAAACCGAAGAGAAACAAAGACGACTGCCCAGCTCTGCACTACCTTCAGGTTTGGCACCACTAGTGCGAAGCTGCCATAATTTTCTTTTTTTTTTTTTTTTTTTTTGTCTACCGTCTATTCCGCCGCTGTACGATTTTTCAGTTAGCTGTGTTTGCGGTGTCCTGACTACTCTCTTGTTTCCGTGTTTGCACACCCCGTCTTTTTATGGGCCCCAAAACATATAAGGGCGCGGTCGCATCATCAAACGGCTCGTATACCCTTCTACTTTCGAGCTACTGATACCAAAACTGCACCAAAACCGCTTCTTTCCCGGAGGCGACCGCATGCCCTTACACCAGCGTTTTGCAGTTTAGCGAGATCGGATGAAAAAAGTTTCTTTTTTTACTATGTGGGGCTTTACGTCCAAAAATCAAGATATGATTATGAGGGACGTTGCAGTGGAGGGCTCCGGAAATTTCGACCATCTGGTGTTCTTTAACGAGAACTGACATCGCACAGTACACGGGCCTCTAGCATTTCGCCTCCATCGAAATGCGACCGCCACGGCCGGGATCGCACCTGTGACCTTCGGGTCAGCAGCCGAGTAACCTAGCCACTGATCCACCGTGGCGGACCCGGATGAAAAAGAGTTAGCCGCCAGCCTTAGTTCGTTATAAGATTACGACATGTTGTTATCGCATTCACTGCTTCGCCCTTTCGGGGAAACAAATATTTTTTTGATAGGACAAATTTATCGCCCCGCCAAGTCTTGAATATCGAATCAACCCCCTCCCCCCCCCCCCCCCCCCCCATGCGCCGCGCCGCCGCCGGTCCGATGAACCCCGCGCCGGTGTCGCGCCGCCGCCGGAGGTGGAAACACCGGCGCGCCGCCGCCGGTGATTTTGGGACCGGCGCACAGCTCTACACTCGATACGCCGAAGAAGCTCGTCAACTGGCTCGGGTAAACATCACTCACCAACAAGACGCAGATGCGCGACGTTACAACCTTCGCCGTCGAAACGTCGCCTACCACCCTGGCGACCGAGTGTGGGTGTGGACACCTATCCGACGACCAGGCTTGTCTGAAAAACTTCTGAGCCATTATTTCGGACCATATTTCGTAGGTAAGGTCACTCACACGTCATCCGACGTGTGAGTGACCTTACCTACGAAGTATTTCCGGACGGCGCAGTGTCTTCACGTCGACAACTCCGGCCCGAAACCGTGCATGTCGTACGACTCAAGCCATACTACACACAGTAGCCCATGTGCTTTCGCGCCACTTCTATTACCATGTGACGATGACCTTTTGTGGTAGTTTTTTTTTTCCTGTGGGTTGTTTGTTGGTATTTTTTTCTTTTTGCGCATGGCGCAGGTGTCGGCTGCTAGTACTCATTCTCTGCGTCAGCGCGTCTTGTAGTTATTTTTTTTTCTTTACAAGCATCGAGTCGATGCTTTTCAAAAGGGGGGGACTAATGCCGCATGGTTTTCATGTGGGAGAACCACGCGTGAAAGAGAAAAAGGAAGTTGGTACTGAGCCGCTTCTTGGACTAGCTCAACGAGCAGGTTGTGTTGTCTTAACTGAAGGTTAAGGTTGTCTTAAGCGTGACAATATAGAGACCTGAGCGGCACTGGCCTGCTGGTCCAGTTCGGAAGGATCACGCATCCACTTCGAATTAGAGATTACACATCTCAAATGTCACAACTTCTACAGGGAACGTCACGCACTAATTCATTTCTGTCATATGCTAGATATCAGCGACTGGACCATATTGTTTTCTCTAATACCTGCAATGCAGACATATGTATCATCTCCGCATTAGGAATCGTGCGACAATAAACACATAGTCAATGTAAGGAATTTAGAAGAAAGACACTAAAAGACACACAGGTTAGCCATAACAGAAAGGTAAGTGTGATGATGATGATGATGGTGATTATATATGGATTCTAATGGCGCAGGGGCCAGGCTTGGCCAAAAAGCACGTTGTTCTTATGGCATTGGTTTTAGTATAGTTTATGTGATGGTGCATCCGCTGCGATACATGTCTATCGTGTATGTTGCTAGTTGTCATTTTCACGTACGGCTGATTTGTCCAATTGATGGTATGTGTACTCGCGCAACAACGGATAACCGAACACGAACAAACCAACATTTCGACAATATTGCCACGCGCGTTTCTTATTTTCACTTTGCTCTATTCGGTTCTTCGCCCTCAAAGTCTGTCAGCAATGCTCGGCGCAAAGCGCGCCTGACTGTTCTAGAAGCTTCGCGATTACTGTAGATCGTTTTGTTAAGATTGCGCGCAAGACGCGAACACTCGAGCTTATTCCAGAGCTTGTGCGACAACGAGTGATAAGACTGGAATATTCTATGACGCACGTATGAATGCCGACGCGCTTCACCGCTTGCCAGTTGATCGACGGCTGACGCTCTGCTCGCCGCTATCAGTGCCAGCGTGTATTGCTGTAATCTTACTTTCTGTTTACCGGCCACAAGTTCGGCCTAATAAACAGTTTCATCTTGGACACGTCGCCTGCTGCCTTCGTCGACGTCACACCCACGTGACATCTGGTGGAGGTGCTGCTTCGTTCATGTACCGGACACCCCCCGTCAAGCCGTGAACCCAGCCCCACTCGCGAGGGAGACGTCGACACCAACCACGACCAGCGAGTTAGCCGTAGGCAGCAAGGTCTACATCCGGAGTACGGTCCTCTACCTGACAAGACTCGGAAGACCAAGGCCATGACCTCGACTGCGGCAACGATGACTGCCGCTGCGCCACAGCCAGCGATCGTAATGCAGCAGCCAAGGGAGCCACCGACTTTCCGTGGATCATCGTTCGAAGACCCTGAGACCTGGCTGGGGACCTACGACCGAGTGGCCACCCTAAACCACTGGGACCCGGAAGAGAAGCTGCGTCGCGTCTACTTCTACCTGGAAGACGCGGCAAGGACCTGGTTCGAGAATCGGGAGTCTGCGCTTCAAACCTGGGATCTTTTCCGCGGCACATTCCTGGACATGTTCAGGAGCATCGCCCGCAAGGAAAGAGCCGCGACGTTGCTGGAGACGAGGGTGCAACTCCCGAACGAAAGAGTGGCCATCTTCGCTGAAGAATTGACGCGACTCTTCCGACACGCTGACCCCGACATGCCCGAAGGAGAAGATAGTCCGTTTTCTCATGCGAGGATTCAAGCAAGAACTCTTCGCCGGGATGATGCGGAACCCACCAAAGACCGTCCAGGAATTCTTGTCGGAAGCAACAGCGATCGAGAAGACGCTGGAAATGCGAACCCGCCAGTACGATCGCCGAACGATGCAAGACAGCCCAGGAGTTCATGCTCTCGGCCCCGACGACCTGCGCGAAACGATACGAGCGATCGTGCGGGGGGAACTGCGCAAGCTGTTACCCTCATCAATGCCGCAAGTGGACTCGATCGCCGACATCGTTCGCGAAGAGATCCAGCAGTCGATCTGCACCCCCCAACCGCCACAGCCGCAAGCCATGAGCTACGCTGCTGCCGCCCGACGCTACGCTCCGCCTGCACGTCCACGTCAGGAGGCCGCACCACCCCATTTCCGCCGCCAGACACCGCCGTCCCCACGACCGACGCCATACCGCTCACCTGCCAGCGAGCACTACTCCCCAAGAAAAACCGACATCTGGCGAGCCCCTGACAACCGCCCGCTCTGGTACCACTGCGGGGAAGCTGGACATACCTACCGCCGCTGCCAGTACCGCCAGATGGGCCTACGCGGCTTCGCCGTCAACGCACCGCCCCCAAGGCACGGTGAGCGCCCACGCGACATCGCCGACTACTTGACCACCACTGAGCGGGTGCCTCGACGTTCATCGCGTTCGCCATCGCCTGGACCCTACCGGTCCCCTAATCGACGACAGCAGTACAGCAGCCTCAACCGGGGCCGTTCCGTGAGCCCATATCCGGAAAACTAAGGGCAGCAACCGATGGAGGTGCGGTTGCTGTACGACGAACTACCGAAGACCCTCCGCCGACGCCGACGACGACGCCGCGACGATACCTGAAGAACAAAGCAAGAGAGAGCCCTGAAGTCGAAACTTCGCGGCCGGAAGAAGACCTGACGACGCCACGTGGAAGCAGCGGAGCAAACCGCCGCAGCCGTGATCCGACGCCGCGACCCAACCGTAACGCACGACGACGAACCAGCGACCTCGACGTAATATTCGACGGCCACAACGTCACCGCTCTCGTCGACACTGGAGCCGACTATTCCGTCGTCAGTGGACCTTTTGCGACGAAGTTGAAGAAAGTGAAGACTGCTTGGCAAGGCCCTGATATCCGGACCGCTGGGGGGTCATCTAATAACGCCGGCCGGTGTTTGCACAGCAAGAGTCACCATCAATAACCGGACTTATCCCGCCAGCTTTCTAATTCTGCAGCACTGCTCCAGGGATGTGATACTGGGGATGGACTTCCTAAGTCAACACGGCGCCGTGATCGACCTGAGGTCTGAGTCGATAACACTGACTTCAGACGAAGCGTTGCCGCCCCACACGACGCCGGAGAATCATGCCTTGAATGTAATTGAAGAGCAGGTCACCGTTCCGCCCCTCTCCAGCGTCGTCATTTCCGTCGGCACCGAAATACCCGCTGACATTGAAGGCGTCATTTATTTATTTATTTATTTATCAAATACTGTCAGCCTTTCACAGGCCATTACAGGGAGTGGGTCGAAAGGTACACACAGAAGTACATTGCACAATAAGTCAGACTATACATTGACAATAACAACCAAAAGAAAAGAAAAAAAAAGAAAGAGAGAGACACCGCTCTATTTGAGTGTACAAAAATACTCTTCAACCTTTTGCACGAAACCATCTGCCTTATCCAAGGCAACAATTTCTTGAGGCAACGTGTTCCATATTTCAATGGAAGCCGGAAAAAATGAAAATTTGAATGTGTCGCAACGTGTGACGTATTGCCTGATGTGCTTATCGTGACAATTTCTACGGGAATGGCGATGCGGTGGTTTCAAGTGTTCGTGTTTATCTACGTTTATGTGATTGTTATAAAGCAAAAAGAGAAATTTCATTGCTGCCACCCGCCGCCGGCAAGCAAGCGTAGGAATTCCTGCGGCATTTCGGAGAGTAGTGACGCTATCATGACGGGAATATTTTGAAAAGATAAAACGTAGTGCCTTATTTTGGATTCTTTCCAGTCTATCTGAAAGGTATACCTGGTGGGGGGTTCCAAACTATACTACCGTATTCAAGAATAGGACGCACTAGAGTTTTATATGCTGTTAATTTAACGGATGCAGGAGCCGCAGCTAACTTTCTGCGCAGAAACCCGAGTGTTTTGAATGCCTTTGCGCATGTGTTTTCAATATGACGGTTCCACTTTAGGTTGCTTGGGATGGTTATACCCAAATATTTTATAGAGTCTGTTCGTGTGATGTCAGAGCCCGCCATTTGATAACTGAATGTAAGAGGTAATTTCCTATGGCTAATAGTCATGCACTTTGTTTTGCTGACGTTTACCTCCATACCCCAGGTTACGCACCATTCAGTAATTTTATCTAACGACGCATTCAGAAGCTTCTGATCGTCAGTACCGCGCACACAGGTGTACACAACCAGGTCATCAGCAAATAAACGCACTTTCACGCCTTCTTCGACACAATTAACAACATCATTGATATAAATAAGGAACAATAGTGGTCCTAACACTGACCCTTGTGGCACCCCCGAGTACACCTGAAGTAAATCAGAGTCAGTTTTATTAATAGTGACATATTGTGTGCGATTGCACAGATAGGCAGTAATCCAGGCTATTAATTTTGGTTCAATACCGATAGACCTAAGTTTTTCAATTAACTTAAAATGTACTACGCGGTCATATGCTTTTGAGAAATCAATGAATATGGCGTCGATGTCGAAGTGCGTCATCGAGGGCGATCAGCACCTGCTTGTGAACCATCAGATTTGCGTCGCAAGAGCCATCGCCGAGTTGCGCGATGGCAAAGCAAAGGTACTGCTGACAAACTTCAGCCACGAATATAGGCACCTTAACATTGGCACGACGGTCGCCCACATCGAGAAATTCGTGGACACCAGCCATGCTTTCGCCCTCTCCGATGCTACCGAACCTGCTTCGACGAATCGAGGTCCCAAACCAGATTTCGACGTCAACCCGAACCTTCCGAAGGTCAAGCAAGACCAAGCTAAAGGCCCTGCTCCTGCGATTCAAAGACGGCTTCTCGGCG
Organism: Rhipicephalus appendiculatus; assembly: GCA_030522465.1. Classification (NCBI taxonomy): domain Eukaryota; kingdom Metazoa; phylum Arthropoda; class Arachnida; order Ixodida; family Ixodidae; genus Rhipicephalus; species Rhipicephalus appendiculatus. The sequence goes on from JALIZH010027975.1 coordinate 35,083, forward strand.
TCGTCAAGAATTCGACAGACCCCAGTCGCGAAACATCGGATCATTACAGAAGAAAGTGCTCGACCAGTTCGACAGAGCCCGTACCGAGTATCGACGCGCGAACGCGAGGCCGTGAAGAAGCAAGTCGACGAAATGCTACGCGACGACATAATCCAGCCGTCCAAGAGTCCCTGGGCGTCTCCCGTGGTTTTGGTGAAGAAGAAGGACGGCACGCTACGTTTCTGCGTCGACTATCGTCGCCTGAACAAGATCACTAAGAAGGACGTGTACCCCCTCCCATGGATAGACGACGCCCTGGATCGACTCCACAACAGAAAGTACTTTTCGTCGATGGACTTCAAGACAGGCTACTGGCAAATCGAAGTCGACGAGAGAGACCGAGAAAAGACTGCTTTCATAACTCCAGACGGCCTGTTCGAGTTCAAGGTCATGCCTTTTGGTCTTTGCTCGGCGCCCGCGACCTTCCAACGGGTTATGGATACCGTACTGGCCGGCTTGAAGTGGCAAACTTGTCTTGTGTACTTGGACGACGTCGTTGTGTTTTCTTCAAACTTCGACGAACACCTGCGGCGCCTTCAGGCTGTACTTCAAGCAATCAAGACCTCCGGACTTACCCTGAAGTCACAAAAGTGCCGCTTTGCCTACGAGATGATGATGATATATGTTGTTTATTGGCGCAAGGGCCAATCGATGGCCAAAGAGCGCCAGTACATGGTGACGAGTGCGAACAATGATTATGTTAAGTGGCTGTAAAGGGGCCTAAAATTTCTCGCCTTAAAGGCGGGTAAAAGATATAGGTATTAAAATCATGACGGTGACATGAAATGTGTGCAGTGGGAACGATTGGCAAACGGTTGGGATTAAAAACTGTGGAGAGATGGTATCAGCACGAATGTCTCCTGAACCGCCCTTGTGACCAAGGGCTGTGAGACAGGTGCTTTCTACGATGTAGCTACCACAGCAGCAATCTCTGTTCAGAGATCGCGCTGCGGATTACCAGGGTAAATTACGTGGAAAAAATGTAGATCTTTTAAAAATGCGAACAGTGAATCCTGTTTCAAAAGCGGATCCCTACCAATGAACATTTCTGGATGGAGAGGGATTTGCTCTCGGTAGGGTAATGGGAAATGTTTTTTTCTAATAGTATCTAATTCGCTGCATTGAATGAGAATATGAGGCACAGTAAGGGGTTCACCACATTTCTCGCACATAGGTGGATCACCACCGGACAGAAGGTAAGAGTGTGTACTATATGTGTGTCCTATTCTAAGTCTGGTTAGTGTTACTTGTGTGCGGCGGGACCTCGATACTGGTGGCCAGTTTCCAAGACTTGGCTTGATAACATGTAGCTTATTTTCTGTTTGTCTGTCCCATGAGCGCTGCCAATAAGCCCTCAGTTTTCGTTTTAAGAATGGTTTTAGGTCTAGCGCCGGCACAGCTATGGATGTATCAGATGCGTTTTCGTGGACGGATGCAGCTAGCTGGTCTGCCAAAACGTTTCCGTCGATCTCGCGATGTCCTGGCACCCAGCATATCACGACATGTTGTTTAGATGTGTAAACTGTGCATAGCAGTGAGTACAGCGAGACGATTACAGGATTTTTGTGCGTTTTAAGATTTTTCAAAGCTTTTACAACGCTTAAGGAATCCGTGTATATAACAGCGTGGTGTAAGCTTATTTCCTTAATGTGTTTAACCGCCGCCAGTATCGCATATGCCTCTGCTGTAAAAATGCTTGAGTTCGGGTGGAGGACGCCGGCATTCGAAAAGGACGGACCGACCGCCGCGTAAGACACACCAGCGTGGGACTTCGACGCATCCGTAAAGAATTCGGGACAATTATATTTGTGCTGAAGTTCCAGGAAGTAGGTACGAATATGCGCAATAGGCGCGTGTTTTGTAACTTCCTCGAACGATACATCACACTCAATGAGCTGCCATTGCCACGGCGGCGGCTGTACAGCGGGTGCCATTACGCGGTCTTCAAAGAGCGGGACTTCCATTTCTTCGGCAAAACGTCGCACACGTAGCGAGTATGGTGCCCTTGATGCAGGACGGTTATGAAATAGCTGAGAACTAGATAAGTCATTCACAGCACTGTATGTGGGATGTTCATTGTCTGCATTGACTTTGAGAAAATATACGAAGGAAATGTAGCATCTCTGCAAATGAAGGGACCACTGGTTTGATTCGGCGTAAAGGCTTTCCACAGGGCTTGTCCGAAAAGCACCCGTAGAAAGGCGAATGCCCAGATGGTGGACGGGGTCCAGCATCCTCAATGCGCTCGGTGTCGCAGAGTGATAAACTATGGCCCCGTAGTCTAGGCGTGTGAGTATGAGACTTCTGTAGAGGTTCATGAGACATTTGCTATCACTTCCCCATGATGTACGAGACAAAACCTTCAGAATATTCATAGTTTTCAGGCACTTGTTTTTTAGGTATTTTATATGCTGTACGAAAGACAATTTGGTGTCTAGAATTACACCTAAAAATTTGTGCTCTGTTTTTACAGGCAGCAAATAGCCCTGCAGATGAATATCTGGATCGAGGTGCAGGCCTCTCTTCCTGGAGAATAGTACGCAGGTGCTTTTTTGTGGGTTGAGGCTGAACCCGTTTTCGTCAGCCCACTTCGACACCTTATTAAGAGCAAGCTGAAGTTGTCGCTCGCATATTGCTAGGTTGCCGGATTTAAATCCAATCTGCACATCATCGACATATACTGAATAGAACACATTTCGTGGGATACATAGACGCAAGGAATTCATTTTTACAATGAAAAGTGTACAACTCAGTACACCGCCCTGCGGTACTCCGGTCTCCTGGACAAATGGACGTGACAGAGCGTTGCCGACACGGACACGGAATGTTCGATTGGACAGGTAGCTCTCTATTATGTGTAACATATTTCCGCGTATACCTAGTTCCGAGAGGTCCCTTAATATCCCAAACCGCCATGTAGTATCGTACGCTTTTTCCATGTCTAGAAAGACAGACAGGAAAAACTGATTGTGTATAAAAGCGTCACGAATGTTTGTCTCAATGCGGATGAGATGGTCAGTTGTGGATCGCCCCTCTCGAAAACCGCACTGATGAGGGTCAAGCAATCTTTTAGATTCCAGGATATGTAGCAGCCGACGGTTGATCATCTTTTCAAAAAGTTTACACAGGCAGCTTGTTAAGGCTATAGGCCTGTAACTTGAAACCGAAGATGGGTCCTTTCCCTGTTTTAGAATAGGAATAACAATGGCCTGTTTCCAAGAACTAGGGATTTCACCTGAAAACCATATGGCATTGTACAAAGAAAGGAGCGTTTTTTGTGTTTCGGAAGGTAAGTGCTTCAACATTTCATAGACCACACGGTCACAACCTGGGGCAGAGTTACTGCAGGAGTTTAGCGAAGTTTGTAGCTCAGCCAAGCTAAAAGATTGGTTGTATGCCTCATGTTTTGTACATTTGCGTTCTAGTTTCTGTTTTTCTATTCTCGTTTTATACTGTTGGAAGGCCTCTGAGTAGTGCGACGAGCTGGAAACGTGTTCAAAGTGCGCACCCAGGAAGTTTGCCTGGTCTTCCAGGGTGTTGCCTTCGGTATTTACTAAAGGGAGTGAATACGCTTCTCGCCCTTTTACTTTATTAAACCTGCTCCAGACCTTACCTTCGTCTGTATACGAGTTTATACCAGACAAAAACTTCTGCCAGCTCTCTTTTCGAGCCTGTCGGCGTGTCCTCCTGCCCTGGGATTTTACGTTTTTAAAATTGACTAAATTCTCTGCTGTCGGAGAGTCACGGAACAGCCGCCACGCCTTGTTTTGCATTTTCCGAGCATTCCTGCATTCATCGTTCCACCAGGGAACACGTCGTTTGGGGACCTGTGCCGCTCGTTTCGGGAATGCATTCCGATGCAGCATAGATTATAAGAGCGGTAAAATACCTCACAGCATCATCTAGGGTTAAGCCGGACATCTCAGCCCATGTCACGTAAGTAAGAGTTCGGTACTGTTCCCAGTTAGCTGAGTCAAGTTTCCACCGAGGAACTTGCAGGAGGAAGCTCACTTTGTTTCAGGGTACTTAGGATTATCGGGAAATGGTCACTCCCATACGGGTTTTTTAAAACACTCCATTTAAAATACGGTAAAAGCGTAGGTGATGATATACTAAGATCTATGGCAGAGTAGGACGTGTTAGCGACATTAAAATATGTGGGCTCCTTGGTGTTCAGGAGGCATACTCCAGAGGAAAAAAGAAATTGTTCAATAAGGCGACCTCGCGCATCGCAGCGTGAATCGCCCCACAGGTTATTGTGTGCGTTGTAATCTCCAAGGACCAAAAATGGTTCTGGGAGTTCCCCTATTAATGATTCTAGATCGTGCTTCTGAAGGTGATAATGTGGTGGTATGTACAAGGAACAGATGGTAATAAGTTTATCACAAAATACGGCTCGGATGGCCACTGCCTCAAGGGCCGTTTGGAGCTTGAGATGTTGGCATGCCACACTTTTATCAGCTATTATGGCAACACCTCCAGAAGATGCGACAGCATCCTCGCGATCTTTACGGAAAATTAAATGCTGTCGGAGGAAGCCTGTCTGCTTAGATGACAAGTGTGTTTCTTGGACACACAGCACTTTTGGGTTAAATTCGCTTAGAAGTTCTTGGATGTCGTCTAGGTTTCGCACTAATCCTCTGACGTTCCACTGCATGATTTTGTACATGTTGGAAAAAAAATGTGCTGTGTGTCTCAAAAGTTGGAGATTAGGGCTTACTTTGCAGGGCCTTTGTCAGGCCCTGTAATTGGCGTCTTGTCTTTTTTAGAGCGGTCGAGAGAAGCCCGCCGCTCCTTCGGCGCCGCTGGCGCCGTTTGACTTGGGCTGGTGTCCATTGCCTCTTCCGAGGCGCAGGACACCCGTTCCAAAGAGTGATGTCGCGTAGACTTCGTCTGGAGCGACGAAGTCTTGGACCCCACCGCGCCGGAGGTTGACGTGCCCTCCTTGGCCCCTACATTGCTTGTAGTGGCCACCGGTGTGGTCAGGTTGAGGGTGGGCAGGGCAGCCTTGGCTGCTCCCGCCATGGGGGCGGATGGCGTTTGCCTCGGCACGCTGCGCGTGCTCCGGGCAACCGCGATAGGCCGTTGTGGTGCCGCCCCCTGTCGCACCACTTCGGCAAAAGGTGTTTTGAATGCAAAAGACTGTGAAATGCGTTGTCGCGCCTCGCGGAAAGATATGTTCTCTTTGACCTTTAGTGTTATTATTTCTTTTTCTTTCCTCCAAGCTGAACAAGCTCTGGAGTACGCAGGATGATCTCCATCGCAGTTCGCACAGTGAGTCTCATCGTGAGTGCAGTCTTCTGCAGAATGGCCTGTTGTTGCGCATTTTGGGCAAGTAAGCTGCCCTCGGCAGCTCTGAGACGCGTGACCAAACCGTTGGCATTTAAAGCAACGTCGCGGGTTGGGGATGTATGGTCTAACGCTAAGTTTGACATAGCCGGTTTCAAGGGTCTCAGGTAGGGTAGTCGTATTGAAAGTGAGTATTAGATGCTTCGTCGGTATTTCGTTGTTGTTTCGCCTAATTGTGATGCGCTGGACATGTATTACGTCTTGATCTTTCCATCCATCCAGGAGTTCTGCATCAGTCAGTTCTACTAGGTCTTCATCGGACACTACGCCTTTCACTGTGTTCATTGTGCGATGTGCTGTCACCGAGATTGGAAAACTGCCAAAAGCCACAAGGTGTCCTAGTTTGTCGTACTGTTGTTTGTCGCGAATTTCAAGAAGAAGATCGCCACTTCCCATCTTCGTAACTTTGTAGCCTGGGCCAATTGCATCAGTCAGGGACTTTGAAACAAGAAATGGTGACATAGTTCGGACTGTTTTGGATTCATGTTTACTGTGGACAACGTGGAACTTAGGAAAAGCCTGCTTCTGTTTCGCAAAAAATGTTGGTGTATCTTCGGTGCGCCACCTTTTCAGGGAGCGATCAGGGAGTGAGGGTAGAGAGTTTGCCATGCGAAACTTGAAAATTCGGCGGCGATGGTGGCCACCCACCACCGAGCCCAACAAGGGGACGCTACAAGATTGGATAAGACTTGGAGACGCCAGCCATGCATCGCCGCTATAACCTAATATAGCTATCCGAGGTTGAATAACTACACAGGGTTAACCCTCGCCGCCTGGAAAAATCGGAAGTAAACGGAAGAGAGGAGACGACAGGATAGATTTAAAGTGAGAGCGAAAGACGAAGATGTAGGTAGAGAAGGACAGGAAAAGGCGACTGCCGATTTCCCCTGGGTGGGTCAGCCCAGGGGTGCCGTCTACGTGAAGCAAGGGCCAAAGGGGTGTGTTGCCTCCGCCGGGGGGGCCTTAAAGGTCCAATCACCCGGCATCGGCTCAACCCCCAGGATCCCCCCTTTCCCCGGACACGGCAAAGCCACGCACGGCGAGGCGTGGGAGGGGGGTCGAAACCCCCCCCGTTAGCTCGGGTCCGTGGTGTCGCCACACACCAAACGCCTGCTTGCGCAGACGCCCCTGCGGGGCTTCGCCTACGAGGAACTCTTGTTCTTGGGCCACGTGATAAGCAAGTCCGGAGTACGCCCTGACCCTCAGAAAACAGCCGCCATCGCTACATTCCCGCCACCCGCCGACAAGAAGGCCGTGCGTCGATTTCTCGGCCTGTGCGCCTACTACAGGCGGTTCGTGAAAAACTTTGCCCGCATCGCCGAACCACTCACTAACCTTGCGAGGGCCGACGTCGAGTTTAAATGGGAAACGCCGCAGGAGGAAGCATTTCAAGACCTAAAACGACGCCTGCAAACGCCTCCGTTACTTGCGCATTTTGACGATCGCGCCGAAACAGAAGTGCACACCGACGCAAGCAATGTGGGACTCGGCGCCGTCCTTGTGCAGAGGACGGATGGACTGGAAAGGGTTATCAGTTATGCTAGCCGGTCGCTATCCAAGGCAGAGGCCAACTAATCCACAACTGAAAAGGAGTGCCTCGCCATCATCTGGGCTACGTCAAAGTTTCGCCCTTACCTTTACGGAAGGCCCTTCAAAGTTGTGAGCGACCACCACGCCTTGTGTTGGCTAGCTAACCTGAAGGACCCTTCAGGTCGTCTCGCAAGATGGAGTCTGAGACTTCAAGAATTTGACGTTACCGTCGTTTACAAGTCCGGACGAAAACACTCTGGCGCCGACTGCTTATCTCGCGCCCCCCGTCGAACCGCCGCCGCAAGACGACCAGGAGGACGACTTCTTGGGAACCATAAGCGCCGACGACTTCGCCGAACGACAGCGAGCCGACCCGGAACTCAAGGGCCTTATGGAGTACCTCGAAGGCAAGACCGCCATTGTTCCGAAGGCATTCAAGCGAGGACTCACGTCGTTTGTCTTACGAAACGGCATTCTCATAAAGAAGAATTTCTCGCCCCTTCGAGCCAACTACCTTCTCATAGTGCCTTCAGCATTGCGACCAGAAGTCCTCCAGGCACTACACGACGACCCGATGGCTGGACCCCTCGGACTTTCCCGTACGCTCGCAAGAGTACAAGAAAAGTACTACTGGCCGCGCCTTGCCGCCGACGTCGCCCACTACGTAAGGACGTGCCGAGACTGTCAGCGACGGAAGACACCGCCAGCAAGACCAGCAGGCTTCCTTCACCCGATCGAGCCTCCTCGGCGACCGTTCCAGCAGATCGGCATGGACCTCCTGGGGCCGTTCCCAACGTCGACTTGCGGAAATAAATGGATCGTCGTAGCTACCGACTACCTCACCCGCTACGCCGAAACAAAAGCCCCTGCCCAAGGGCAGTGCCGCCGAGGTAGCCAAGTTCTTCGTTGAGAACATCGTCCTTCGACACGGCGCCCCAGAGGTTCTCATCACCGACAGAGGTACGGCGTTTACGGCTGACCTAACTCAGGCGATCTTGGGATACAGCCACACAAGCCACCGCCGGACCACCGCGTACCACCCACAGACCAATGGCCTGACCGAGCGTCTAAATAAGACTATCGCCGACATGCTGGCCATGTACGTCGACGTCGAACACAAGACGTGGGACGCCATCCTTCCGTACGTGACCTTCGCATACAACACAGCCGTGCAGGAGACGACACAGATGACGCCATACAAGTTGGTCTACGGAAGGAACCCGGCAACGACGCTCGACGCCATGCTGCCCAACGTCGCAGATGAAGAAAACCTCGACGTCACCGTCTACCTACAGCGCGCCGAAGAAGCCCGACAACTCGCCCGCCAGCGCATCAAGAATCAGCAGACAACCGACAGCCGCCGTTACAATCTTCGACGACGCTTTGTGGAATACCAGCCCGGCGACCGCGTTTGGGTGTGGACGCCGATACGCCGACGCGGACTCAGTGAAAAACTTCTTCGGCGATACTTCGGGCCATACAAGGTGCTTCGACGTCTCGGTGCTCTGGACTACGAGGTCGTTCCGGACGGCATTACTAACTCCCAACGGCGTCGTGCGCGACCTGAAGTCGTCCATGTCGTGCGCCTCAAGCCGTATTACGCGCGTTAGCGGACCTGAGGACTTCACTTATCGCTTTATTGTTGTACTTTCTTTCTTTGTTGTTGTGACTTATTGTTGCATGCATTTTATTTTCCAATGTTCTGTTTTAAGCATCGGGACGATGCTTTCTCAGAGGGGGGGCATTGCCACGCGCGTTCCTTATTTTCACTTTGCTCTATTCGGTTCTTCGCCCTCAAAGTCTGTCAGCAATGCTCAGCGCAAAGCGCGCCTGACTGTTCTAGAAGCTTCGCGATTACTGTAGATCGTTTTGTTAAGATTGCGCGCAAGACGAGAACACTCGAGCTTATTCCAGAGCTTGTGCGACAACGAGTGATAAGACTGGAATATTCTATGACGCACGTATGAATGCCGACGCGCTTCACCGCTTGCCAGTTGATCGACGGCCGACGCTCTGCTCGCCGCTATCAGTGCCAGCGTGTATTGCTGTAATCTTACTTTCTGTTTACCGGCCACAAGTTCGGCCTGATAAACAGTTTCATCTTGGACACGTCGCCTGCTGCCTTCGTCGACGTCACACCCACGTGACAATATCAAGCGGCCGCCGCACACTATGCTAGCTTCGTCCGCCAACATGCCGTTTCTAGTCGCCTTCAGTACACATTGCGTGTATGTTACTAAGCTTCAACAGTTTCAAGCTATTATACAGGCCACACGCTGCGCGAGCCTCATGCCTAAGTGAGAGAAATGACACTTTTGCGTGGAGGTATGCAGTTTGTTGGCCACAACGTCAATCCCGCAGGCGTTTGTCCGAATCCTTCAATATTAATACTGTCGCACAGTCACCCGAACCTGCCGGATAAGAAGGCTGTCAGGCGCTTCATGGGCATCTGGGTCCATTGCGGGTGATTTATCGGCGCGTTGGAATACATTTTGTCGCCGTTAATTCGCTCCACGAGAGATGACGTTCAACTTATGTAGGTCGACGAACGTCTGCAAACGGACCTTGCTCTTCCCCGAAGCTGTGACGATGGAGACCCTACGAAGCTTCACAATGACGCCAGCAATTTCGGTCTGGGAGTGACTGCCTATAGAAATAGTGACTGCCTATCCCAGCAGAACGCTGATACACAAAAAGGCCAGCAGTTATTCGACAACGCCGAAGGAATACCTCCCATGGCATGTCGGCATATCAAATTCTGCCCGTCCTTCTACAGCCGTCTGTTAAAAAATCACAGCGCATATCATTAATGGTGCTTGTTAACAACCTAAAAAAAAAAACTTCCTGGTGTTTATCGCGCTGAGAGTGGAAGAGTTTGATGCGAGCGTCTTGCAGACTCAAAACATTACGCGCTTAACGGTGTTTCATTCTTCCATGAGTAAGTACGTTACTCCTATAAAACCTTATTACACACGAACGAGAGAGATCTGTAACTACGCTTATGATATGCGTCAGTCAAACTGTTTAAAGATTCCGGCCACTTGGTGTGCACATCAGCATCCGGAGCGAGAATATACAAACAATATCTACAAATGTTCGCGATATGCAAATTTCGCGCCAGCTGTTTAGTTATTATAAATCGCACTTGAACTGATAAGAGAGGGAATGAGTGAAATTGCGGTCCACATTTCAGTGCATAATACAAGCAACATTGGGGGGCTGATTCTACAAACGCATGCACATATCGGTGCTTCGCTTCTTCTGTACAGCTACGACTGCCAAGAGCAGCTGGCACCTCTACATGTGAACCACTCAAAAGCGTTTGGTCGTATGGCTGCTTCCTTTTCATTTGCCTTTCTGGGACATTCAAGAGCGTGCTTAATAATTAAACCTCAGACCTCCTCACATCCATTCTTCGACTCTCTTGATATGAACTGGTCTCCTCCAACAACCCGTCACCACTTCCTTTCTTTCTATAGGAAAACTACGTATTAACGCGATCGGGTCAAAGAGCTTGTTTCGCAGGAATTCCAGTGTCGGCCTCAGTGGCGGCACCGTTGGTAGCGAGTGAAAAATCAGCGTCGTCCGTGACCACGACTTTGAAATAGAGGTAAGTAATTAATAAGAGGATCGTCGGTCCAAATGGCAATCGAACCCAGGCATTCTGCACGGCAAGCAGGTTTTTACAACAGACCCACGCCCGACCCCGAAGTTCTGCCTAAAAAACACTGTCTCTATGTTACGTAAGGCGAAGAGTGTCATTAACACATGTAATTTGCGTGAAAGGAGCGTAAAATATATATGGGCGTCAAAACATATCAGTTGCACAACGAGTGGGTGGTGGAAATATCTACCCATAAAGAAGCGCTCAGGCATAACTATTTATCATCATCAGAAACGGCATCAAAAAATTGGGCAGATGCGCAGGTATGGTGGCTTAGCACAGGTGCGCTGGTCGACGTGTAAAGGTGGAACCGCATGGCGTGTTTTCAGACGCGATAGACGCGTGGCTGGAGGGACGCGGGCGCCTTTTTAGGAGCGAAGCTCCTAGGGCCGGCTCCCCGCCGTCGCCGTCGCTGTTGAAGCTCCCTGGCATGGGGCCAGCTGTGGCGTCTCCCCCTCACGCGGAGTATAAATGAGCTTTATGAACGCTGGAACGCGGATGGCGTGTGCACAATGCGAAACGGAGGCAGATTAGTCTCCCTCTCCCTCTTTCTTCGACTCTGCCCTCTCCCCTCAGACCGGCAAACGCGCGAAACCATCGCTTCACCCTGTCGTTCTTACAGTGGTTGGTCCGTTGCCTGGACAATGAAACGCCGCGCGCGCCGAACGCCGTGTGCGACCCATTTCGACGGAGCTTCGCTCATCGGTTGTATTCGTACACGGACAACTGCTAGTTTTTGACGATCACCCACGCGAAATCACGCCGCAGCGTCCCGCATGACGCGTTTTCAGACGCGATTGATGTGCGGCTGGAGGGACACGCTCGTCATTTTGACGAACGCCATCGCGAAATCGCGCCGCGGCGTCTTCTTACTCGGAGTAGAAAAAAAAAAAAACGCCTCGCGCGTAGCGTCGCCCGCTCGTCCGCTAAGGGTGCAGACGCGAGTTTGGTTTCTTCCAGTGTCTCCATACGGCGCTGACCTGCAGGAATATCGGCTGAACTGTTTAAAGCCGGTGTGCGCTTTTCACGAAAATCCAACAACCCGGCAAACGCAGCGCAAAAACGTCGCTGCTTACTTTCCTAACGGGTGCACATGCGTACGCGGCTACGCGCGCATTCTCCGTGCGTCGCGTTTTTCGCTCGCAAAGAACGCGCCATGCGGTTCCTCCTCAAATGTCGCGCCTTGGTGGAGCGACACGAAGGCCATAGGGACCTGGAACGCCTGCGCGCGTCCGCGCCTCAAGCTGCGAACTTTTTCTTCCCGTGTTGGCGAAACGCACTGCGTTTCGGCAGTCTGCGGACGTATTGCCCTCACAGATTGACTATCTCGTGCGGGAAACATTTAATTGGTTTTCGCATTCCCCAAAGAGGCAGCAGCTTTATAAGGGCATTTATGGGGCCATTAATTTTGGAGCGGTCCCCAGTAAGTTGGTGTGTATAACCCGTTGGCTCAGCATAGCCGGTGCTCTCCGAGCTGTTTGAGAGCAGTGGCTCGAGCTGAAAACGCACTTCAGTATCGTAAAAGAGACTGAGCGCTGCTACCTAGCGAGAATGCTGTCTGAAATGTTTAATGATGAGCAAAATGTTTTGTACGTTCAGTTCCTGAGCCCCATTGCGAATGAGTTCGACAGGATCAACAAAATATTTCAGAGGGAGGATCCTGATGCTTCGAAACTGTATGCGAATCTGAGCGCCTTTGTTAACTGCTTGCTTCAGCGGGTCGCTCTTCTAGATTATGCATCGCCCGATGCCAATTAGGAAGATCATTTTCTGCACGTTCGGGCATGTCACATGGGAACCGGTTTTCGCCACTCACTGGAGAAGTATTCTCTTAATGAGGAGGAGAAAAGTGCTCTCCTCGAACGGTGCCGAACCTTTTTGGTTGCATGCATAAGGAGCGCCGTGAAGCGTTTGCCGTCAAACATGCAATTGCTTAGCGACCTGCACCTTTTGCACCACAGGAGCTTTAGCAAGTTCGCGTTCCAGCTCCTATACAAGGCTTTTGAGCGATGTATCAAGCCATCTGATGTAGCCGCCATTGAAAGTGAGTTGGGCCTTCTTCAATGCAGGTTCAGTGAGCTTCGTGAAGACTCCGTTACGGACTTCTGGAAAAATGTTCACCTTGCACAAAACAGCGCTGGTACCACTATGTTTCTTTTGCTGTCGCAACTGGCCCTGTCTCTTCTAACGCTGCCATTGTCCAACGTCTCTGTAGAGCGAGTGTTTAGCCACGTCACCCTCACGAAAATGGATCTCAGAAATCGGATGAATTTGGAAACGCTTGAAAATATCTTGTTTGTCAAACTTGCTTTGAGGAGCGAGACACCGTGCTGCAAGAAGTTCGTGCCATCTGACGTACTTTTGGAACGTTTTAACACCGCAGCGATGTACCCAAGCTCAGCCACTGGTTCTGAAACCTAGGGGTCTTTCTTTTTAAAGCTGTTATGAGATCACAACAAGGGTCGTTTCTGCGCCGCCGCCGCTGCCGCCGCCGCCGCCGGTGTCCGTAACCAATATCGCACGAAATAAGAAAAAAAACTAAATAAGTAAAAAACAACTATTACAGAGTGGGAATCGAACCCGGGTCCTCTGCGTGGCAGCCCAGCACTCTACCACTGAGCTACGCCGCTGCTTGAAACTGCGGTGCAAACTGACCCTACGCAGGCTTCATATCGGATAAGGAATCGCGTTAACGTGTGTTGTAAAGCATTTTAGAGCAGTAAAGTAAGAACCAGGCGTCACACAATGCGAATTGCGTAACGAGTGGGTCGTTCAATGTTCCAACCCATTACAAAAGCCTGAGAAATAATTCTTCATCGTCGTCAGCCAAAGCATCAACAAAGTGCACATAATTCGTTACAATAGTGTAGCGGGCACCACGCTTTTCCGAAGAATGACGAATAATGGCATAGTAGACGCTTCCCCACTACACAAAAATTATGATGATTTATGGCGTAGTGTGTACCATGCAAGTGGGCTTGTAGTAGTTGCCCCAAGAGTGTTTAAAAAAGGCTAAAGGCCGCTCTCCCAGCTTTCGCTGTGGCTGTGCTGCGCGTTCTGCGCAGGCCTGGCGGTTTTTTGCTGTTGGCAGTTGTTTTACATGCTTGATCTTCTCGGTAATATATCGTATATTCATTTTCTTCATATATGAACTTACTCTGTGTGATTAAAAGATAAATAAAAACGTTTTATATGGATTTATTGTCTTTGGCTACTCTTTGCTATTTTATGGTGTACGTTTGGCTACCTTTGGGCTATTGATGGGCCGTAATTTCGTGTGTTGCTCTGCGAGCACCTGGCAACCCTTAAACGCAGTGTGGTAGTAGTGTATGCATTACGACAGGCGTAGGTTACCTTATTACTTGGGAGCGCATACCGAGTCGTTTTCTACTTAATGGACGACGTTTTGAACAAGTGCATATCGAATACCAGTGTTTATTATGTGCATGTTGATGCCTACTTGGTGCGGGATACGCTTGCCCAGGTACAGGGGGGGGGGGGGTCAAAAGTTCCCAGGCCACGCTTCCATAGAAATGCATGGGATAGTGGCCTGGGAACTTTTGACCAGCCCTGTACATCTGAACAACTTCGGCTACCACAACGGTTAAATCACGATCATGGGTGTTAGTCGTCACGATAGAGATGTGCCACTAGGCGTTAAAGTGGTTGCATTCACGTCAAACGGTGCTACTGCTGGCAAACATCAATAGACATTGTACAAGCTCTGATATATCACTACACAATGAGCACTACTTCTTTGAAGACATGTTTCGCTTTCCTGTTATACCGATTCCTTAATGGAGAGATCAACCATGTTTTTTTTGTTTTGGAAGATCATTGTGTGAGGTCTGTTAAGAGTGGGCCAACGTCGATGTTCTTCCAAAGTAGTACACTCGACACCTATACAGAATGCAGATAAGGCAGCGTGGCCCGCTATATTTTGTAGACACGAGCCCTTATATATCCGTGTTTATGATTATACCAAATAAAAATACAACTATTTTCGGTACTCTCGTCTTGTTACACGCACAAGCGGTCTCCTTCTTAGTTGCTTCAACCGAACACATGTTGTTCACCTTGCGGGATGAACCACGTTTTCTCGTTTATTATTATTTTTGCAAGGTCACAGGTGAGGTCACTCCTTCGTGTGCTTTTTCCAAACTCGCAGGATACAGACGCAGCATACACAGAACAACGAAAGCCGTCCCAAAGAATGGATGATGACAGCCCAACACAGCCGGCGTCGAGTGACGCTTTCACCATTTCCGAGTGAATATTCAAAATGCTCTTCTCAGTTATACTTAGTAATTTTTTGAATGACTTGCAAACTGTTTGGGGGATAAATGTTGCACAGCTAACAGAAACATTTTAACACAAAAGTGTTTTATGCCGGCATATACCTAGACTTCAGTGACGTATTTCCGTCACGGAAGTGACGTCGAAAAAATACACAAGATCAGAAGACAAACAAAAATGTTCTGTCAGCGGGAGTCGCACCCATGACCTCTCGGCCGCGACAACAGATGCCGGGCACGCTAACCATTGCGCTGCGGTTTTTTTTCTTTATTTCCGGTGGGACGTCACACACACTGGGACAAGATAACTATTTCCAAGGCTATTCTGAGTTCCTTTTCTTTCTTTTTCCTTTCATAACTCAATGCGCAGGAACGATCGATAGCTTTTATTTTTATTCGTTGCTTGAACTCTTCCATTCGTCCTGCAAGTTTAACTTCATCATTCATTTTTATTTCATTGATGCAATTCATTACCTGATCTAAAAACATTCGTCGGTGATTAAACTGGAGTTCATCTTGCACAGCTCCCACGAAAAGCTTCCGCCTTTTGTTTTCTCTCCCATGTCACACGTAACTAAAAATGATCGCTGAAGGCAATTGGGTTGACAGCATAGGTCTTACAGTGTGCGATTATTTCAAGCGACACGTAAATGCGGTCTAGGTTGAAAATGCGATAGGCTGAAAATGCGATAAATGCACTTGTCGCGTCCTCTCCATACAGCCCCCCGCGTCTTCTAAGTCGTATTCGGTAATTATGTCAGCTAGCATCCTGCTACTCTTAGCGCACATGACGCCTCCGTTTGATCGGTCTCGCGCACTAAGGACGCACTTATAATCACCAAGTAATACTGACTTCCTTTCCACACTTAGTTGCTCTTTTAGCTTCGAAAAAAAGAGCGTGCGTTCCTCGCAAAGGGTCGGTGCGTAAATACAGACAATACGCCACTGATATTCATTAAAAACAGAATCACAGGAAATTAATCTACAAGACGGGCAAGATAATATATCTTGCACTACTAGACCCGGTAACTTCCTAATGAACAAGACACAGCCTGCAGACGACCCTATTGCATGACTTCCAATTGTGTAGTAACGCGCCGTAAACCTCAGCATCATGACCCAGGTCCCCTCATCACCGTCTACTTTCGTTGTTTGCACAGCTAGTACACCCAGATAGATCGTGATCCACCAGCAGCTATTAGACTTGGCTCTGTTTCCGCTAGCAGCGAGACCTCGAAAATTTTACGTTGCCACTCTTAGTGTCGGTACAAAAGACATGGCTACACAGTGAAGAAGTTAGCCCGGGGCATGATGCTTACCTACAGCGTCTAGTACGTAGCTAGACATCTCTGGAGCCTCCAGGTGGACTCGTGCCACTGGGGGGGGCAGTGGCGGCCTGTGCTTGTCCAAAGTCAGGTTTGGACGCAGCTTTGTGCTACTGCATCAGAACGAAGACGCCTTCGCAGGAGTTCTATGCCCATGCTTTCCACTGGACACCTCGCTCCCTCCTGCAGACTGTTCGTGGGGTCTTTTGCTGGGGGCCCCGACATTGGTGCTATCGTTCTTCACTGAAAGTTGTTCGGTCAATCCCATGGGTCCGGGTGCCTTCGTTGGGGTACTTGTGTAGCCTTCCTCGGTTTGGCAGGCTGGCTCTTACATAATCTCACCAGGTCCCTTGTCAGCTTGTACTGTTCGCCCATCTCCGCCAATCGGTGCGGCCGTACATACTGAAGTATCTGGGTTCACCAAGTCACTAGCGCCCTTCGCAGCGTCCCCGGCCTCGGTCGTGTCCATCACCGACTGTGCTGTGTCTTCACCGTCGGCGGGAACGATCGCCGATGCGTACGTGCGCATGTACTCTTCACTGTGGCCGAACCGACGACCAGCGTGAGCATCGCGATCAGAAAGGAGTGTAAGGTACCACTGCGCCACGGTCACACACTCTGTAAGTTTTAAAAGTCGCCTTTTATATCTAAAACTGTCCCCTCAGAGTGCTCTTGGTAAAGTGAAGCAATTCATTATGACCACGACATCCACGATTAGTTCCTTCAACACGTCGTTTCTTCGCGTCCGTCCCATTCGGCGCCTTTCCTGTAGGAGAAGTGCAATTTTGTCGACACCTTAACACACCGCCAGGTGGCGACTTTACCTCAAGCGTCGTAAAGTCCCTTTGAAGCATCGGCCTCGCTCGTAGCATCCATCCATACCAAAAATAGCACCTGCTTCGCCTGGCTG
>JALIZH010027976.1:0-14207 GCA_030522465.1 Rhipicephalus appendiculatus
CGTCGCAATTCAAGAATGCAAAAACGCCTTTTATACATATGGTTTTGAGTGTTTGCCTAGGCAGTTAATTTGGGAAAAAAATAAAGTCGCAACAAAGTGGCCTCTGTCTCATACCGATTGTGCACATTTGCTGTTCTGTGGAGCCCACAGAAGCGTCCGGCTGGTGCGTTCGTTGCGCTCAGCACTTTCGTGCATGAGTAATTTTAGCATGATTGACGAACTACTTGAGCTGGTTGAACGAACTCTGACGTGCTCAAATACTGGATCGGTATCAAGATGCTGGTTTATTTCGTTGTTCTTTGGATGAAGATGAAGGTTTGTCGGTGCAACAATCATTTCTTTTTCCTTAATTTCGGTGTTATCTTGACTAATATTGTGTGCATATGTTAGCAGCTGTTCTTGTTTAACATGCATCATGCATGTCCGACTATACTATGCTTCTGCGTCCATTCACAGCTGTTTAATTCGTACTGCAAGTCTCGTAGGGATCGTAGCAAAAAGACTTATATTATTGTATTAAAGATTACGAAATTTAAAGGTAAAAAACACTGATAGAACAGCTAAAATAACCCAGGAATACCCAACAAAGGGCACGGGAAGCACCTGGCGTTGTAGGTCAATTGGTTTAGAGTCAGACGGAAAATAGAAGGTTGTGCTTTCGGATGCTACAGGCGGACAGGCTGCTTTTTGTCGACTTAAATTGCCTTCAGCTTTTGACATAAGTATTACACTGCAATCAGAAATGAGAAATAAAGCCCTTGTACGTTCTTTAGCTTAATTGCCTCGTGGATTCATTTCGTTCTGCATAACAATGTCTAGTGACACTGCAAGTACATTTAATAAGCGTGTTCGCTGGCGAATTGTCGCGGCTGCGAGCAACGCTGGAATATATCTTGCAGAGTCAGAAGTATATGTGCAATTTATATTACGTGGTTTTAATAGTGTATAGTCAGCACTTCAGCAACAGTTGGCGTTAGGCAAGCACAACCACAACTAATGCTAGGAAACCGCTGATATACTTCATTTACTTACCACCTGTTCCACGTGGTTTCTGGCTGAAGGTCGTTGCAGCACGCTTGCTTCCTAAACTAAAATCACCAACTATAACTATGGTGTCATTCTCTTGTTTAGCCTTTTATTACCAGAAATTTCATTTTAATGTCAGGGCGAGATAAGCCAAATAAGCTCTGAGAGAAAAAAAGCTTATTGATCGTTTAATAATGAGGCTCTGTTCTAGAGGAACACTGGGCACGTGTAGATCTTGCATTGTCACCTCTCAGAACACTCAACAACCCGCTACATGACCTACTACATGGTAGCGTTCCTATAATCTCTACAGATTTGTTTCAAGCTGAAGACGGTCGGTGGGCTTGGCAGCTTTCCACAGATGGCGCAAGCACTATCAAGAAGAAGGGAGCATTCAAGAAAAGCATAATGTTCAGACTGCTGAATGTGGTGGTGGCGAATGAGGACAGCACCATACTGAAAAGACTATATAGCAACACTTGCACCCACGGCATACTACAGCGCAGACTGCACCCAACGTTACACGAATATATCTGCCCAATTAGTGGCGCAAGTGATACTTTGGCTCACCTGATCCTCGCGTGCCTGTGCAATATGCGCACGGACACATCGCCTTCGCCGAATGCCTGTAACGCCAGTCAAGAAAACGAAGACCTCGAAAAGTGCAAGGCCAAGCTCGCCTCAGAGGACCTGGACAAACAACGACGTCTCGTCGCCAGGGCCACGGAGGCATCAAAGGCCAAAAGGTTCCGGGAATAAGGCGACCTCTCACCTAGGGTGGAAGAGGGAATGGCACCGCGATACTGTTTCGAGAAATAAACGTTTATTCGTCCTCCTCATGCTTCTGGTCCTGGGCAACAGGGAATATTAAGGGTTTTAGTCGCCCAGATTGCCTTATAAAATCTCCAATGCCTATTTTCGCTATTGCAGGGTTCATATAGACTGCGAATCAAGTGTGGGGAATACTTGCATGCCGTGGGCCGTGGTACGCGAGATGTGCCACACATGACGAAAGAAATGGGCTTCATGGAAGAAATGGGCTTCATGACGTACGCAAAAGGCGAACACGTAAGCACCCACAAAAGAGTTCTTATAATAAAACAGTTGACAACATGAGCGAGCACCTTACAGGGCTTTTGTCAAACAGCGGAATGCGCACGTGAGCTGAATCGAGCAATAAGGAATGGAATCCGGATGCAGAAGTTGAAACGGTGGCCGGAACCGTGAGCAAAGCAACGGCTGTTGCAAGCTGCGGAAATCCGACGTGCGCGTGCATATAGAATGCATTAAATGGGGCGCATCTGTTTTGCGCAGGTACACATTTGCAGCTGTGGGCTTAGGTGATTTAGTGTTTATGATTTCATGCTCCTGAGCTCTAGGTTGCAGGTCCAATTGCGGCCGTGGCAGCCACATTTCGATGGAAGCGATACTCAATCGTGCACTTAAATTTTTATGGGCGCTTTTAAGAACAACGCGGAAGGAGAAGGCTCCCGCTTTACCGCCTGTCTGAAACTACAGAGTAAAGCAACTTAAAGAACAGAATAATCGCATTGCTAAGGAAAGTTGAATGGCGTCTTTTTGAGTCCGCGTTAATAATAAAATATGGAGTTTTATGTGCCAGAACCCCTGATATGATTATGAGGCACGCCTTGGGGGGGGGGGGGGGGGGGGCTCCGGAAACTGCGACCATCTGGTGGTCTTGACCGTGCACTGACATCGCACAGCACACGGGCCTCTAGCATTTCTCCGCCACCGAAATGCGACCGCCGTGGCCAGGATTGAACCCGCTAACTACGGGTCAGCTGCTGAGCTAACCTAACCGCTACACCACCGCGGCGGTTGAGTGCACGTTGTATAGATCTTTCGGTCTCTATAAAAGAAACAGCCACATGTGGTTAAAGAATAGACCAAATGCCTTAAGTAATGAAATAGCCAATTATGTGGTGGCTTTACGTGTTAGATCGACGGAATGATTGAGTGTCGCTGCTCCGGGATAATTCGACCACCTGGCGTTCTTTCACGTCCACCTCCGTTCAAGTACACGGCTGTTTGGCATTTCGCCCCATATAACCATGTTCTAGTGACCGCTAATTGAAACGGCATCCTTGAGCTTAGCCGAGCCACACCATACCCATTACGCCACCACGGTGGAGTTGCTGTCTTTAGTTATCCAAGTAAACATCAGCACAGACAATACCGACAGGACATTCTCACTGATGTATTAAAAACACGTGTTGCAGACATCTTAGCAAGATGTATGTAAACAATAGCTTGTGATGACATCCTCTGCTCGTCTATTAGAATAATTCTTCTAAACGTCAGGAAATTGTCTCACATGGCCGGCATTACTGAGGAAAGTCATGGTTGCTATTCTTTTGTTTTTTTTGCGAATATTCCTCTATGGGGGCTCTCGTCAGGTCGCTCTGAGTGCAGGAACGAATAAGCTCACTGCGTATTGAGACCTGCTGGCTAGTTCTGACCATAAGTTCATTCGGGTACATTATATAACGGGTGTATTGACGACGCCGTCCTGTGCTCCGTGACAAAGAAAGAGCACCGCAGTCATACGTATTCAGCAGTTGTAGACTTTTATAGCCCGTTATAGCTGTTGAGAAAGCTGTCAATAAAGTGTATTGCGCTGAGTGGGTAATTGCGTATTGCGTAGTTTCGCAACTGACACAGTGCATCGCACTCTAAAGAATCATCTTCAATAGCTCCTAGCCCGCTACATAATGCCTTGTTGTTTTTGCCACGCATCAGAATTGTTGCGGAAACCTGGAATACGGGCGCGATCTCAGCGCACTATAGAATTGCTCTTGAAAGGAGTACAAAAGAAGTAGCACTTCTTTACTGTGTTTGTTTAATTTGCATCGTACTTATCGGCGCTAAGCGGAGGTGCACAGACATGACCGGCGTGACGCAGCTTATTGCTCACAGACGCAACCAACAACTAGACCACCGTCTTGTAGTGTCTTTTTCTACGCCAGACTTTCGCGCTAGGAGGATTGGTGAAAGTGAATGTGAAGCTTCAAACATTCGGCGAGGTCGTTGTGAAATCGACCCACCGTGGCAAATTCAAATATTAAACGCCTTCCGAGGATGCGAGCTTGGTTTTGTCTTTTATAGAACAACAAGAAAGGTATATTATGCAAAAAACTGACGTAATGAGAACTTTGGTCAAGTCACCTAGTCAAGAGGCAGCAGCACAAGATTTAGTAAAACCAGATGATTTTCAAGTCTTCCAAAGTGTGGTTTTCTTGAGTACGCATGTGACAACAATGCTTAGAACACTGACGGCAAGAAGTTTTTGAGTGTTCGCCATTCTTGTGTGCTACCAAAAAATGGTATGATTCACTACTTATGAAAAAACGCAAACATATAAACAGTGTGGCAAACATTGTCGGAATTAATGAGGAAAGTCGTGGTTTCCATTGTCCTTGTTTCTTTTTTTTTTATTTTGCGCATACTCCTCTGAAGGGGCTTTTGTCAGATCACTCTGAGTGAAGGGAGCAAAAATCTCACTGCATCTTGACGACTGTTGGCTCGTTGTGGCCGCATGTTCACTCCGGGCACATTACTCAACGTGTGTATCGACGACGCCCTCGTGTGCTCCGCGGCAAAATAAGAGCTCCGCAATCATACTTAATTTTAAGTCAACCACTTTTCGCAACATTGAATTCGTTTATTTATTACATGGTGAAGGTACACGGCATATAACACAAACAGCAGTGTTAATGAAACCATCCAATGTACAATGTACATGCAGTGACTAAGTAGTCAACCAGCCCGGCGGTCGTTTCGAGAGATTTAAATTCGCGCAATGTCACCGGCGGTTCTACTCTTGAGAGCCACTCGCTAGGATCTTTATGAATCTCCTGAAACCAATGAATTCTCTCAATGAAATAAACTCACGCAGGCCGCGCATCCTTATCAAAGCGATAACCTGCCCTTTTTGATCGCCACAAAGAATGGAGGCCGAATAGCACAATTGCACCAAAAGGCACCCGCTCCACATTATCTACTATCAACAATCCCAACTTCAAATAAAACTTCCAAGAAAAACGTGCTCTCTGAGCATGAAGTATCCTTTCTGGGAGGAGTGTTCGGCGCACATACGAGAGGCGCTGAACAAAAATCAGGAGAATCAATTCTAAGGCAGGTGAAGCCTTATAACCTGCCCTTTATGCGTGCTTTATCTTGCTGGCAGGACACTTCAAGACGTTTTTAAGATACTGCAAGCTGAAAACAAGATGTCTCACATGGTTGACCTAGACAGAGTTTCCCTTTTATTAGAACGAGGAGTGCGAAGGCGGATATTTTCGATTTATTAAAGTTCGCGTAGTCTGATTTCTTCTTGCTCACATAGAATTTAGCTCAGGCTTTCATGCTGAAGACAGATTCATCGTATCACAAAATCGTTGCTCTTCTCTACCACAAACTCTCAAAGCAAGGTTATGGTTCAAAATACCAATAGTGGGCTGCAACAGTTTTAAGCTGAAACCCGCGGAAGTTCACTGTCTTCAACAAAGAGAAGCCCTGAACCTCCTAAGAGCTGTGCAGTATTTTTGATCGTTCTTGGAAGGTGCAATTTTACGATTTTTACCGTTTATAAAGCACTGACAACAACTGAGCAATGCCGAGCTGGATTCCGCACAACCAGAAGGGTCAGATATATGCAACAGCTGTATTTCATAATTAATACTTGTTCTCATAATAATAATTGTTTTGTAGAATGGATAGAACGCAGACAGCAGTACCAGCAAAAGACGAACACGAGGACCGTTGTTGGTGCTCGTGCTTGCTGCGTTTCCGACCGCTGATCGCTTGACCTGTGCTATTTCCTTAATGAACGCACCCCGGACTCAACGCTGAACGCGTACTATCAAGTGGTGGAGAGTGCTGGTTCTCTTTTGCACCCTGGAACTCCGTACCCGGACTCTACCTTCACCGTCGACAATGCCCGACGACGTTCCACAGCAGAATGCTACCACACCCCCACCTGCCCGCTGCCCCGGTATTCCAAGGGAGCGCGACCCAGTCCTCTTCAGCGGTACTGATGAGCAGGACGTCGAGGACTGGCTCGCTTCGTATGAACGGGTGAGTGTCAACAACAAGTGGGACGACACCGACAAACTCGGCCGCGTCCACTTCTACCTGAGAGGAGTTGCGGAGCTCTGGTTTAACAACCACGAGGATGAGATAACCACCTGGGCCTCTTTCAAAACGACCTTCGCGGACGTATTCGGCTGACCGACAGTGCTCAAGCTCCGCACAGAGCAGCGCTTGCGTGATCGCGCCCAACTATCTGCAGAAAGTTTTACTTCGTACATTGAGGAAGTCGTAGGCCTCTGCCGCCTCTTCAATCCTGCCATGTCCGAAGACGACAAAGTCAAGCATATAATGAAGGGCATCGAGGACCATGCGATCCACATGCTTGTGGCGAAAGCTCCGCAGACAGTCGCAGACGTCATTCAGCACTGCCAGAGCTACGACGAGTTGCGAAAGTAGGGCATTTCCATGCAGCGTCCAAGTATTGACACGACCAGCACGTCAGCACTGACCGTTGGGGCCATCTCTGCGGAGCCGATGGTATTGATGCACCAAATTCAGCAGTTCATCCGCGAGGAAGTTGCGCGACAATTGGCTGTTGCACCCTTTCTACCTGGTAATACTCATGGGCTCCGCTCGTCCCTGCGACAAACCATTGAGGAGCAAGTATCCGAAGCTGTTCCGCCAACGCACCAGACACCGCCTGTATCCGCGCCCTTGACCTACGCTGACGTCGCGAGAAGGCCGTCACATGCGCTGCCACACGGCACGGACTCTGTTCATCCCACAAATGCCTTCTACCCAACGCATGCGCCGGCAGGCCCGCACGTGCCGCTTTATCGCCGTCCTGCCAACCTTCCTGGTAATCCTTGGAGCACACCGCACAACTGACCAATTTGTTACTGCTGTCGTCTACCCGGCCGTGTCGAGCTTTTCTGCCGCCGCCGCGTTCCCCGTCCAGCTACCGTTGACGCAAGTTACAGCTACGACCGTGCAGAGCCACCACAGCCGATGCCCCCCGCACGCTCCTTCGGACACCTCTTCGTCGACCCGCCGCCCCTTCAACTCGCCTCGATCGCGCTCCCCGCGCCGACGCTCGCTTTCGCCAATGCTTCGTCGTTCCCCGCCCGTCCAAACGGAAAACTGACCATCGCAGTTCCGGAGGCAAGAACTGCGCCGCTGCGGAAATCTACTAGGCCTCGTTCTCAACCTGCTAACAAAATAACTGTATTCATTGAAGGTGTTGCCGTGCCCGCCTTAGTCGATACTGGAGCTGCTGTGTCTGTGTTGAGCGAAGCAATGTGCCGCAAGTTAAAATAAAATCACAGCATATCCACGGAGTTAATGATGATGAGTGGGCGAAGCTCCGGAGGTTCATCGGTAAACCGTGAATCTGCCGTGAAATTCGCCCAGTACATCATCAAAGACGTGACAAACGCTGTGTGTATATGTACAAGAAATTTATATTTTATTCGTGAGCCGCGATTTTCCGTTGTGTTTTCGTTTCTTCGTTGGTCGTGGTTACCGTTTACATAAGCCGTGGCTTCCGTTTTCCCTTCATTATAACGGTTTATGGTCGGTGAAATGGAGGGAGAGCGGTTCCTGGATGGGTCGTAGTCGAAAGTTTGCAAATACGAGATCGATGCAGGTTCCTCGGATGGTGGTTGGTTGCATGTGGTCAAACGATATGCCTGTGAGACCATATCGCGATGCCATGTGTTGTATGGCATCGCGATCGTCATCGTCACCAGCGTCATCATCGTCATCAGCGTCATCGTTATGACGCATAGTACCCACATTCCATGTGCTGTGCCGTGGTGGCAGCGTCATCGTCATCGCACAGGGGTGGCTACGACGACGACGACGACGACAACGCAGGACGACGCCGGACTAGCCTACGCCCTAAGGAGCTTCGCCCCTAAAAATTACGATTCCGCTTTCTGGTGTTTCTCTCCGTACGGCAAGCGCACATCACATACAACCTTCCGTGACGTGCACAGCTCGTCTACTCATTCAGGACGTTTTGTATGTGGTTGAATTCGTCGTCTTTCCCCACTGCTCGCACGACGTTATATTGGGGTGGGACTTTCTTTCCACGCATCATGCCATTGTTGATTGTGCCCGTGCCGAGCTAGAGTTATCAGCGATCTCCGACGTCGATTCCGGCAAGTCGTCTATTTCTCGTGTCGTCGTCGCCGAGGACACGGACATCCCTCCTATGTCGTCTGTCCTTGTGCCGATCTCCTGCGACTATGTTTTCTCTACCGCCATGTTCACGCCGTCAGAAGCATTCACTTCTCGTAAGAACTTTCTTCTCCCCTTTGCTGTCGTCACGATCGAAAACTGCGGTGGAAAAATTTATGTCACGAACCTGCTTTCGGTAGCAGCCACAAGGTTTCACGGATAATGTATAGGGCGACTTGAGGACATTAATTCAGTTTGCGCTAGCCCACTGCCCGATCGCACAACAAGCCTCCAGGTCGCCAGCGTTGATCTCATTACCACGTCCAACCCATCTTCCCTAGACGCCTTCCTTCCATCAATCGCTTCGGACCTTCCGAGTGCTCAACGCGCCCAACTTTTGAAGCTTCTCGACCGCTTTTGGATGTCTTTCGACTACAAGCAAACCAGTTTGGGTCGAACATCTTCAATAGTTCATCATATAGACACCGGCAGCCATGCACCCCTGCGCCAGCATCCACACCGGGTCTCTCAAGCTGAACGCCGGGTTATTGACGACCAGGTGACTGATATGCTTAGTCTTGGCGTCATACAGCCGTCCCACAGTCCGTGGGCTCCGGTGGTGCTTGTGAAAAAAGTCAGTTTCACCGCAAGGGTGAAGCAATGAATGCGATAGCAACAAATTTTAATGTTATACGAAGTGAGGCTGGCAGCTAACTCTTTTGGATCCGATCTCACGCAACTCTAGAAAACGCTCGTTAAAGAGTATGCGGCCGCTCCAGGGACACTCTGCTCACCACATTCTCTTCGCGTTGAGAGCGCAGCATTTAGAAGGGTATACCGGCCCCCCCCCCGCTGTCGGCCGCCGAGAAGGGGAGATAACGCGCGCGCCCGCGACGACCGCGCTCGTAAAATTGAAGGTCGCTCGAGGGGACCCCCCCCCCCTCGCGTCTTTTCACGCTCACGAATGACGGGCGGGACCGGTTGAACAGTTGGGGGGATCTTAACGCATGCGTCTCGGAGCGACGGAGACGGGCCGGCTCTGTGATCTCCGCTTCAGCCGCGTTCATCGCTCCCGCTCGCACGCTATTACCCGCTGGTGAAACCTACGATGCGCAGGGGGGCTCTTATCAATTTGGAACTCATACGCGACATGACGGCGACGGCAACGGCGACGGTGACGGCAAAAACCCGTCGAGACTGTCCATATAATTGCTATCGCAATAAGAGAAGGACGGCAGCGTCCGATTCTGTGCTGATTATAGGCGCCTTAACAAGATGACCCGCAAAGATGTTTATCCGCTCCCCAGAATCGATGATTCTGGGGGAGCGGATACACCAAATTTGGTATTGAGTGACGTGACTGTATGACGAACATAAATGATCAGTGGAAATATGGAAATCATGACTTGTCATGTGCGACATGACTTGCATGCCACGCTCATGGCGCGCTCGCGGCCGTTTCGTTAGCCTGATATACACCAAATTTGGTATTGAGTGACGTGACTGTATGACGAACAAAAATGACCAGTGGTAATATGAAAATCATGACTTGTCATGTGCGACATGACTTGCATGCCACGCTCATGGCGCGCTCACGGCCGTTTCATTACCTTGATATACACCAAATTTGGTATTGAGTGACGTGACTGTATGACGAACATAAATGATCAGTGGTAATATGGAAATCATGACTTGTAATGTGCGACATGACTTGCATGCCACGCTCATGGCGCGCTCGTGGCCGTTTCGTTAGCTTGATATACACCACATTTGGTATTGCGCGACGTGACTGTATGACGAACATAAATGACAGGTCCTAACATGTAAAACATTACATGCAAATTTTGTAAAGCATGATTTGGCTGCTTCGCATTACATCGATTCCCACAGTGCGTGGGATCTGCCGGCTTTTTTATTACTTATCTTGTTGGTTAATTGGCCCCTATCTCTACTAAACTTACGCTCCCATATTATATGTTTACTATACAACTCAACTTGAACCAATACATACTTTTATATTAGTTTTATTTTTTATTGGGGTTTAATGGCACTAGAGCCAACGTTGAACTTAGGGTTCGTCATTAGAAAGATAATGTTGCTAGGTGCTAGCGCCAGAAAATGCAAACGGTATTACTAATTTAGTGAAGGCTGAGTGTTCGAACTACACAAAGGTGCTAGTCGGGGAACATAGGCCAGCTTTTTGAAGTTTCAAGTTATTAACGAGGGAGAAGGGCTCTGCAATACATTAATACAGACGACTCAAGTGGGATTCTTACACTTGGTATTTTTGCGCTGCAGGCGCTTCATAGTCAAACTCATGGAAAGGCATGCCAGATGAGTTTAATTTTTTGAATTCCGAAGAGTGGCTGTGGTGCATAGGTGCTTTTTCTGTGGCGCATAGGTGCTCACCTCTTAGTGCTACGATGTAAGGCCACGCTTCCTTTGCCTGGTTTTCTGCAGTTTGCACCCGGCTAAAGAGGCAACCAATTGAACCCACTTGCACTCAGCGCACTCTTTAATCTTCAATCCATAACAGAAAGTCAAGCGTTAACACTGTTGTCGCGTCAGCGATAATTATAAAAAGTTCTTTTCCAATCCCTGAAACTGTTCTACCAGTATTGTCGTTAGGTGTGAATCTCGTTTACCCCACCGTAGAGCAGTGGGACTGCTCGCAGAACGGCTGTAGCGGTTTCCATACTCCCAGAATCCTATTAACTACGCAAATAAAGTACTTCTTCCCAGCAGCACCGATTCTACGAACGCACTGTCTGGTGTATACCTACTTGTCGCTGGCCTTTCTTATGGACTATTAATGAGACATAATTTCTTGACATTATGCTGAAGTGAATTTACCTTAATTCCCGTCATTTAAGTACATGTGGGCAAGTAACGAAGGAAAAAAGCCAAAGAAAAAACTATGCCTGAAGCGCCTCATCGAGGAGTCGAGCCAGCAATTTCTCTGTTTTCTAGGCTACAGATTACGGGCGCGTGATTCACTACACGCCAAGAACATGGTAACTTTCTCGGCATAAAAGTGCTATGCGGTAAAAGCTTGTTAATTCGAAACTTGTTAATTCGGAAAATCGGATCATTCGGTCCTATTTGTCCGCAGTCACGGTTGATTCCGACGATCCTCGGAGCGCGCCAAGCACAACGAGCTTCAAAAAGGCACGCTTTGTAAATTCCAAAGTGTGCTCGGCGAATGCCTGTGCCCACTGAGACGGGGTTGGTCAGAATGGAACGCGATGCGCGCGTCTCCCTTTTTGCAGGATTGGACACGCTGGGCACAGCGACGCTACGAAAGCAAAGCGCGAGCGCTGTGGAGTCCGACGCGAGGCGCGACCGACACGACCGGCGTCCAGTGGCGCGCCCCGGCGGCCACCTGCCACCTTGTCAGGGCATGGATGTACGGACGGATGGACGGACGGACGTGAGTACGTGACATTAAAGGCTTTCGCCTTAATATGCAACGCACAACAGCGAAAATGGCGATCGCCGACAGCCGATACGAACGTGGCTTTCAGAAAGGCGCGGTTGTCATCCAGAATCACGTTGCTGGTACGTAATAAGGTAGGGGTTAAGAGAACGTTTCGGATTAATACACGGGGTCTTGAGGCGCGTTCACATTGTGAACGAAGTCGCAAATGGTGAAAATTGCGGGTTTTGCACTGCTCCTATGCAAAATAATTACTGGATTTACCTGTTCCTCTGAAAAATGAAAGTGGATTGATGAAACAGACATTTGTAGATGGTTTTCTTGATACTTTCAATATTTCGGCATTCGGTTAATTCGGACAGCTTTCACGGTCCCGTGAAGTCTGAATTAACGAGCTTTTACTGTATATGCTTTCTCTCTCTCCAACCATGCTCCTCACTCTTGATAAGGATGGCGCTGCCCTGTAGAAGAGGTGCAGCGATGTACTGCCTCATCACACTAATTAGCGCCGACAGTTAGCTCTGCAAAAGCGCCTTAACATGGCGGAGGCATTAAGACAACGCAGTCTGCGTCGGCCAGCAATGCAATTGCACCGCGGATTCTTTGCCACTTCGTATCAGCCTGTGATACCTTGTTGACTCCAGAGTACAGTCTCAACACGCTGTGGCGGTGTCCACTCGCCATCAACAGCTCAACCGAACTGTCCACAACAGAAAGCGCCACAGAACTGTGAGGCAACGCTGATGGGTGATTCTCATGAAAATGATCGCGTTGGACCAACGAATGACGCGGCAGTAGGAAGCAGAGCGCTTTGACGCGTTCGAAAGCGTACATTACGAACTGTGCCTTTCGCATGCCTGAAGATGAGTGCTTGACAACTTACCGGGCTGGCAGACACAACGCAGCCGGATCGAAATGGTCGCAGCTCCAACGAAGCCTTTTTTCATCACGACGCCTCGCTTCAGGCGAAGCCACAATACAGCCGCCAACCCCGAAATAGTGAGCCCCTAGCGGCGCAGAACCACGTGTTCGCGAACCCATATATGGCATCCCTTTCGGCTTCGTCATTATGGGCTGTGAACTCCTGCGGCTGTGGCATTCACAATCCGCTTTGTCGAGCTGTTAATTCATTCGGCTAGCACAAGGGCCTTGTGATGGTAGTCGGCGCTATAATGGTGGGGACTGCTAAGGAGACGTGCACTATGCCTCAACACGGGTGCATCCACGTCAAAGGCAGCCATGCCGGCTCAGTAGCAGTACGCACTGTGCAAACGTTAACCTTTTACCGTGCAACAAAGCTGCAGGTACTTCTTTGAATACACGTATCGTTTTCGCATTGTGAGCGATTCCTGTCAAAGAGGGATGAACAATCACTTTCTTCCTAGATCACGCCTCCATCCTTGGTATTTATCTGAACGGAAATTTCTACTTCCGTTTCATGCCTGAAATAACGTCCGCATTCTGATATTAGCACGAGCTCACGAATTTGTGTTTTTTTTTTTCGGTACAGGAATGTTTACTGAGTTCTGAGCTGTTTCCGGCAGAGGCTCAAAAAGAATAGAGAATTACAGTAATAAAATACGATATACTGGCATGATTTACTACTATATATATTCTTGGCACAAGTGTTCCAAGTAACGGCGCGTGCGCTCTGTTTTCGGTGACTACTCTTCTAATCGCAGTGTTTATTTTGGCCGTGAGCTGCGACGAGAGCTTATCAACCACACTCACAAGCTGCGATTTTCAGAGCAGTCGCTTCAGTTGTTTGAAATTCAGTGACCTTGGTTATACAACAGGTGCAGCGGCTTTGCACTGACTCGGTAAACCACACAGGCATAACCTCATGTGCTACATAGGCGACAATATGTGGGTTGAGTTT
This sequence comes from Rhipicephalus appendiculatus, assembly GCA_030522465.1. NCBI lineage: Eukaryota > Metazoa > Arthropoda > Arachnida > Ixodida > Ixodidae > Rhipicephalus > Rhipicephalus appendiculatus. The sequence goes on from JALIZH010027976.1 coordinate 13,575, forward strand.
GTCTAAGCGCTACCGTGCGGCGAAACCAGCATTCACCGCATAGAAATCTGCGCGGACTCTGAGCAATGGGTCATGCATGGACGTCGACCACCGCTGTTGTGCTACTATTGTCTACAGTATCGATGTTTCGAGGAGCTCCGACTACTTATGCAGAACTTCCGTGGCGACTCGAAGGTATGACGTGTCCGTTTAAACGTTAATATGGATAAATAATTCAATTTTTTTTGTCCAAGTTGTTCTGTCGGACGCTGCCTGTTCCTTCAGTTCACTAAATGCTTCATTCACGATGGCAAACCAGCCATCTGTTGTCATTGGAAAGTGCTTCGCTCTCCCACACCTTTGCGTGTAGGTAAACGGCAGCGATGCGGATGTGTTAGACTCCTTCGCCTACTCCTTAACGGTAAAAGTTATTTCCATGGACATCTCAAGAAACAGATAGCTCGCGCTGTTTACATGTTCGATGAAAATTCCTAAGCCAGGCATGATAATATATGATGATTGGGGTTTTACGTCCCCTAACTACCGTACGATTATCAGAGACGACGTAGTGGTGGGCTCCGGAAAAGCTAAGCATAAGGATTTGCGAAAATAGGAAAACATCTAGTACAGCAGTTCATGGAAATTTTTGAAGCA
>JALIZH010027977.1:0-13384 GCA_030522465.1 Rhipicephalus appendiculatus
CGCCAGCAAAACGCATCGGCAGACTTGTCTTTGGCAGGTCGTAGGGAGATCGGTGGCCGAGCGAAAATTTGCCCATGTCATTGGTTAAAAGGACGAAGGGGAGATCTTGGGGGATATTGTGCGGAGGCCCCGCACAATACCCCCTCAGCACACCCCACGGATGTCTTTGCTTCGCTGCCCCTTTGTCTGTCCCCTACCCGTCCCTCGACGCCGAGGGGCGATGGCGGGAGCTGCGCCGCGTAGACCGAGAGGGACAATGGCAGAGGATGGAGGACGGCTGAAAATGAGGCGCAGGTGGTGCCTGTTTCAATTTCTTCGTGCAAGTTCAGTCGGTGTCGCCGCGCGCGCCTCCAGTGTGACTAGAGAATCGGCCGACGAAAAGCTGTGAGCACGACAAGGCGCAGAGGGAGTCTTCCACAGACCATCAGCGGACTCTTGGCGTCGTTGCAGTGTAAATGGGACCACGACACGGCGAAAGACGCTCCCAAAGACAGTCGGCAGACCAAAATCGGTGTCGTGTCGCTCTAGTGTAAAAGCGCCTTTAGACGACCATTTCGTGTAAAAGAGGCCTTCCTCGTCGCGTCAAGTTCAACCTGTTATGGTCAGTTTCGGTATCTCCAATAAAATTCGGTTGTGCATACCTCAAATTATTTGCACCTTTGTTTTTTTTAATTGGTCCGTCATAGATTGCCAAATACTACAACTTTCCTTAAGAAGAAGTAAAAGTTTAATCGAGAAAAAGACTATTTCTGCAATCCTAAATGGGGGCAATGGTCAGATGAAGTCAGCATATTGTGCAAGTTTCTCGATCGACGATACACTACTCGTGGCGATTCAGAAAATATGTTTTTGAGACGGTCGCCCTGCATGAGAATGTTATGGTGCCTTCGTAGGATGTGGTTAACATTTGGTACTGATCCAGAATGCGTTAATATTGGGTTTTTACATGGTGGCTGTGGAGCACGATTGTTGTTGTGAAGAAGCTCATTCCTGTCTACTGCACTGACCCGTTTAATGGCATCGTCAATTATCTGAGGCGGGTACTTTTGTCTTCTTAGCGCATCACTGAGTTTGCCACAATTACCTTGGAAGTCTGATTGTGCGGTGCACAACCTTTTGAAACGGAGTGCCTGGCTGTATGTTATGCTCATCTTGTGCCTCACGTGGCTACTTTCAAAGGGAAGGTAACGGTGTTTCTCAGTCGGTTTTTTGAAAAGTCCGTCCGTCCCTCCTTCCCGCGTCCCACACCACCACAGCACATGCGCGTCTCCTCCCCCTCTCTCTCTCCTCTCCTACGCTCACCCCCTTTCTCTCCTCTAGGAATACTGTACTCTACGGAGCGGCGCCCACCCCGCGTCCTACACCCCCACAGCGCATGCGCGTCCCCACCCCCTCTCTCCCTTCTCCTAAGCTCACCCCCCTTTCTTTCCTCTAGGAATCCTCTACTCTACAGAGCAGCCCCCCGCGTCCCACACTCCCCCGACCGCGGATGCGAGTCCCCCTCCCCATATCTCTCCTCTCCAACGCCCACCCCCTTCCTCTACTCTAGGAATCGTCTACTCTACCTAGCGGCGCCCGCGTCCTACAGCGCATGCGCGTCCTCTCCCCCCTCTGTCCTACGCTCAGCCCCTTTCTCCGCTGTAGGAATCCTCTACTCTGTGGAGCGGCGCCCGCGTCCGACATCCCCACAGCGCATGCGCGTCCCCTACCCCTCTCTCCTACTCTCACCCGCTTTCTCTACTTAGGAATCCTCTACTTTGTGGAGCGGCTCCCGCGTCCCACACCCCCACAGCGCATGCGCGTCCCCTCTCTCTTTCCTCTCCTACGGTTCCCCCCGTTCTCTCTTCTAGGAATCCTCTACGGAGCGGCGCGCGACAGGTCGTGTGACAGCTGCATACTCCGCTGGGGGCACCACGCTATTCCGCGGTATAAAAATGATGGGAGCGCGCCTCATTCTTTCTCCTGTGCAGCGTCGCGATGAGCGCCCTGGCCGCTGCCGCGAAACGAGAGCGACGACGTTTCTCTCGCTCAAGCTAACCATCTCCACGCTGCTTCGCATCCCCACATGGTTCCCTTTAGCGGGAGATGGTGTAATTTTTTATCACGTTTTTTCCTTTCCATGACTGTGTAAAAATTCCCTTTATTACTGCGCCCACTTCGCCGCACATTTTTTTTTACATATACTCATCTTTATATCACATCGTACTTTTACCTACGCTGATTTGTCTGATATACGTGCGATATTATATACTGGTTAGACACATGTTTGGGGGCCCCCCTGTGTATATAAGCAACACATTCAACGTATGCATTGTATTCCCTGACGAAGGCCGGACCCCGGCCGAAACGTTGGAACTACTAAAAGTTTTCGTCCGTTCGTCCGCTCAAGCCAATATATATATATATATATATATATATATATATATATATATATATATATATATATATATATATATATATATATATATATATATATATTATTGTAGCGATGCATTGGAACCTAGAAATGGGTTGCACTCTCGAGAGCCTTCTAGTGGGTCATCTGCAAAAAGAACGCTGCTCGCGCTGAGAGTTCGTGCCTGGCCGTGGCTGTCGCCATTACGCACTATCTCAGAGTACCGGCAAATAAACGCCTTAACAAATTGGTGGAGAGTGCTGTGCTCCCATTCGATGCCTGTGGAGCTTCGATCGCGTACCCTGCCATCTACCATGCCCCAAGACGCTTCTCAGCAAACACCTCCCCCCCCATGCCACCCACTTGTCCCGGTGTCCCACGCATCCGCGATCCACCGATCTTCACTGGCGCCGATAGCACCCATGTGGAGGACTGGCTGGCACTTTACGAGCGCGTGAGCATCCCCAACAAATGGGACGACGACGGAAAGTTGACCAACTTGGTATTTTACCTTGCGGGAGTAGCAATCATAGGTCGGCACTTTAAGGGAGTACTCACTCAAACTCACTCACCACAATTTTTTCAGCCTTCGCACTCACTCACGTTCACACTCACGTCCGCTCACACTCATGAGTACTCACTCACGTTCACACTCACGACCACTCACACTCATGAGTTCTCACTCACGTTCACACTCACGTCCACTCACACGCATGAGTACTCACTCATACTCAACTCACCACGTTCAAATGAGTGTGAGTGAGTGTGAGTTGAGTGCACTCATGAGTGAGTGTGCCGAGCTATGGTAGCAAGTTTGTGGTATAACAACCACGCGTCTGATTTTGCGACTTGGTCCGATTTCAAGACCACCATCGTCAACGTTTTTGGCCGCCCTGCCGTTCGCAAGCTGAAAGCCGAACAGCGGTTACGCGAACTTACTCAGCAGGCCGGTGAATCATTCACCAGCTATATCGAAGATGTCCTCGACTTGTGTAAGACAGCCAACGGAACCATGTCTGAGCCTGAGAAGATCCGCAACGTTATGAAAGGTATTGGCGAAGATGCCTTCACCATGCTACTCGCCAAGAACCCTGCCACAGTGGCTGAGGTCATCACGCTGTGCCAGAGCTACGAGGAGCTCCGCCGGCAGCGTTTGATGACCCGTCGCTCCCCTTCACGAGGTGCAGAGCTTGCTGGATTGGTGGCCACCTCTGACCAGACGGCGTTGCTGACAGAGCTCAAGTCCTTCATCCGTGAGGAAATCGCACGGCAGTTCTCGCTCCTGGCCTTTGCCCACCCGCCGGCCGTTCAGCAATCGGCGACCACCCTCCTTCCTCCCCTCCTCCGAGCGATTGAGCAAGAAATTTCGGAGGTCATGCCAGCGTACCACCAGCAACCTCCGGCTCCTGCGCCCCAGAGTTACGCTCAAGTTGTCGCCAGGCCGCCTCAAGTACTTCCGGCGGCCGCACCTCTGACTTACGCCGAAGCCGCCGCTTGACCTCCATCCACCGAAGGGGGCGTGCCGGCTACGTATGCTGACGTCGTCCCTAGGCCTCGACTTCAGCCCACCATCCAGCCATTCCAGCCGCAGTTCCGTCCGTCAGGTCTTGCGACATGGGCGCGACCTGCACCGAAGAACCAATGGCACACACCCGACAACCGGCCCATCTGCTTTGCATGCGGTTACGCCGGTCACGTTGCGCGTTATTGCTTTCGGGTGCAACCGCCTCCTGTCCCGTCACCTGCCGCTGGCCAGCTGAGCCGTCCCTTTCACGACTCACCCCCGTCTATGCCACCGACGTCTCACCCAGCTTCATCTCCTCGTAGGTCCACGTCTCCACGACGTCGATCCCTGTCACCCATGCGGCCAAGTTCGGCCGCTCAAGAGCAGGAAAACTAGTCGTCGCAGTCCACGAGGCAAGGGCTGCGACGCTATCGAACTGTGAAAGCCCTCAGAGAAATCCATGGAATGTCATCGCCGTGTTTGTGGACGGTGTTCGCTCATCTGCCCTTATCGATACTGGAGCTGCCGTATCCGTTATGGACGCAAAACTTTGCCGCTTACTCCGAAAACTGACGACGCCACTTTCTGGGAGGTCCCTCCGTACCGCTAGTTCGCAGAGTATTCACCCTACATCAGTGTGCAGTGCTCGTGTCGTCATTCAGGAAGTTCTGTATGTCGTCGAGTTCATCATCATTACTGCATGATCTCACGACGTCATCCTGGGATGGGATTTTCTCTCCCACCACGACGCCGTCATTCATTGTGCCTCCGCCGAAATCGAACTCTCGCCGTTCTCACATTTGACGCCAGTAGACAGTCCCTCGGCATTGAGCAAGATCCTCGTCAAAGACGATACGACAGTGCCTCCAAGCTCGTCAACGGCTGTGTCGGTCTACTGCGCCGGTCTCTTCCGACACAATTGCACTCCTTTCGCCATCTGACCGTGGTTGCAGTAGGAAAGGGTTTCTGGTACCTTTCGCGACCGTGCAAATAACTGAGGGCAACACCGCTATTTTTGTGACCAACCCATTCCCGTACATGGTTACGTTGGTTCGAGGGGAATGTCTCGGCAGAGTGGAACCCGTCGACGAAGCACAAGTCTTGGACGTACCCGATGACTCGCACTGTCCCAGTTCTCGTACCATCAGTGCTATTTCCGCGTCTGATCCGTCACCTGCTGACGTATTTGGTCCCTCCATTGCTGATAACCTTACGTCGGTCCAGCGTTCGCAGCTTCTGGGCCTGCTGCAAGAATTTCGTTCTTCTTTCGATGTCGGGCAAACTTCTCTTGGTCGCACGTCCGCTGTTACACATCGCATCGACACTGGCGCCCAGCCACCGTTGCGGCAACGTCCATATCGCGTGTCGCCTGCCGAACGTCGGGTAATTAATAAGCAAGTAGAAGACATGCTCCGACGCGACGTAATTCGGCCCTTGGACAGCCCATGGGCGTATCCTGTTCTCGTTGCGAAGAAGGACGGTTCTGCGCGGTTCTGTGTGGACTACCGACGCGTCAACAAGATCACTCGTAAGGACGTGTATCCACTACCGCGAATAGACGACGCGATTGACAGCCTGCAAGGAGCAGAATTCTTTTCATCTCTCGATTTGGGCTCAAGGTACTGGCAAGTACCTATGGCTCAAGACGCTCGACCGAAGACCACCTTTGTCACGCCCGACGGCTTGTACGAATTCAACGTCATGCCGTTTGGGCTGTGCAATGCGGCCGCCACCTTTGAGCGCATGATGGCTACCGTTCTGCGCAACCTGAAATGGCACACGTGCCTGTGCTACCTCGACGACGTCGTCGTTTTCGCTCCGGACTTCTCCACGCATTTTCAGCGCCTGCGGCATGTTTTGACGCGCTTGAGCGACGCCGGTCTGCAACTGAACCCTAAAGAAGTGCCGATTTGCAGCACGGCAGCTGACAATACCCAGCTACGTCGTGTCAGAGGACGGAATTCTCCCCGATCCAGCCAAGCTTCGGGCCGTGACCGAGTTCCCAAAGCCGACGTCCGTCAAGGAACTGCGCAGTTTCGTAGGACTGTGTTCCTACTTTCGGCGCTTCATTCGAAACTTCGCGACGATCATATCACCACTGACGAAGCTCCTTGGAAGTAACGGGCCCCTTAATTCGTGGTCATCCGAGTGCAATGACGCATTCGCCAAGCTCAGCCATTTGTTGACGTCCCCTCCCATACTACGCCACTACGACCCTACGGCCCCAACGGAGGTGCACACAGACCCCAGCGGTGTAGGCCTGGGCGTTCCCGGCGCAGCGCAAACCCGGCTTCCCCGAATATGTCGTGGCATACGCAAGCCGTACGCTCACGAAAGCCGAGACAAATTACACCGTCACAGAAAAAGAGTGCCTGGCGATCGTCTGGGCCCTTACATAGTTTCGACCCTATTTGTATGGTCGCCCGTTCGATGTCGTCACCGACCATCACGCACTATGCTGGCTGTCGTCTTTGAAGGATCCCTCAGGGCGTCTCACCCGCTGGGCTCTTCGCCTGCAAGACTACGACATCCGAGTGCTGTACCGCAACGGACGCAAGCATGCTGACGCCGACGCCCTCTCGCGCTCCCCTCTGCCTGACGACAAAGCCCCCTGCTCAGTATCTTCCATTGCTGTTTCTGTCATCGATGTGCACATCATTGCTACCGAACAGCGCAAGGATAATTGGATCGCCCCGCTGATCGACCTGCTCCCTGATCCGTCCACAACACCATCCACTCGCGCCTTGCGTCGTCAAGCTCACCATTTCGCCATACGTGACGGCCTGCTGCATCGACGCAATTACAACGCCGACGGCCGGCAGTGGCTACTCGTGATACCCCGCAGTCTGCGGTCGGAAATATGTGAGTCATTCCACTCTGATCCACAATGCGCGCACTCTGGGGTGTCGAAAACTTACCACCGCATTCGACAACGCTACTTCTGGCGAGGGATGTACCGCTACGTGCAGAAGTTCGTTCGCTCCTGCCTCGACTGCCAACGCCGCAAACCGTCAACACGCATGTCCCCAGCCGGTCTACAACCGTTACCTTGCCCTGACCGTCCGTTTAGGCGCGTGGGTATCGATTTGTATGGACCACTTCCTCTGACGTCGGCTGGTAACCGCTGGGCCATCGTCGCCGTAGACCATCTGACGCGATACGCCGAAACCGCCGCCCTCCCTGCGGCTACTGCGCGCGATGTTGCCTCCTTCCTGCTGCACCGATTCATACTGCGTCACGGCCCACCCCAGGAGCTTCTCAGCGATCGAGGCCGTGTCTTCCTGTCGGAAGTCGTCGAAGCCATCCTCACGGAGTGCCATTCTGTCCACCGCAAAACTGCTGCTTACCACCCGCAGACAAATGGCCTCACCGAACGCTTTTGCGCTGTCCAGATACTACAAGAAAGCCAGATAACGCAACAAGAGCGATGGTTTATTGAGCCGCTTGTATTTATACTAAATGCATGTGACGTTGCCGTGACGTGCCTTGATAACACTGCATCGCGTTGACACATCATCTCTCCCCCTTTAAAAGCCATAGCGTTCAGGTTGTTTCCGTGGCCGACTTGATCTTCGCAAGAGTGGTGGTGTTGGGGCTGATTTTGTCACCGTTTTTTCCGGGCTGTCTTGCACAATTTCGGCGGTGCCTTCGACTGGCTCCTGCTTTTGTTTCTGGCCAGGGTCACTGTCCACCGATTCCGCTCGATGTCTCAGCTGATCTAGATGCCGTCGGTGCAGTCCTTGAGCACAATCCACGGTCACCATTCTGGAACCTTGATGGTCTTGCACTACTCCTGAAATCCACCTTCGACTTCTTCCAAAACTGCGCATCCAAACCGGGTCACCTGCATTGAACTTTCTTGCACTTGCTGTTGGTGAACCATCAGCATGCTTTTCTTTGGGCTTGATGCTGTCTATCTTCGTTCTAATCTGGTAACCCAGCAAACGTTCCGCCGGTGAATTCCCATCTTCTCCCGGAGTTCGGCGGTATCTGCACAAAAATCGATCCAACCTTGTAATCAAGTCACATCCTGGATTTTTCTTTAATCCTTCCTTGAGGGTGCGCACCGCTCTCTCGGCTAAGCCATTCGATTGCGGATGATAGGGTGCTGTTGTTAGTTGCTGTATATTGTTACGTGCCAAGAACTCGCGAAAACACGAGCTCACGAACTGTGATCCATTGTCTGACACGAACGTTTTTGGAATCCCGAACCGTGCAAATATTCAACGCAGAGCTCTGACCGTAGTTTCAGACGTGGTAGTTTTCATTGGCACCGCTTCAATACATTTCATTTCCGAGTCTACAATGATCAAGACCATGCGGCCGTCCACCGGCCCGGCGAAATCGGCATGCAGACGGCTCCAGCTCTCCCCGGTCGCTGGCCAGGATGCAGGCACCTGAGCAGGCGGCATCGCGGAAGCCTGTGCACAAACGTCACATGATTTGACCAGTCGCTCAATGTCAGAGTCTAGTCCCGGGTACAAGAATAGCGTCCTGGCGATACTCTTCATGGCAACTATACCGGGATGAGTTTCATGCAGCAGGCTTAGTGAGCGTCTTCTTGCCGCTACAGGTACAACAATGCGATGGCCCCAGTACACCAAATTGTCATTTACGGTCAGTTCCGTCCTTCTGTTGAAGTATGGCCGGTACGGCTCGTGATCTTGGGGTCGGAACCGCGGCCATCCCTGTAAAATCCACTCGCTGACCTGTTGAAGAGTAGGGTCCCGATCGGTCATTTGTTTCATCTCTCGAGCGCACATAGCTGTTTCCTCCATCGATTGGGCAAACAAAACACTCCCGTTCATCGGAATGGCCTTCTCGTGGCTCTGTAACTGGCAGCGGCAACCGGCTGAGTGCGTCTGCGTTTGAATGTTCACTGCCCTTACGATACTGCACCGTATAGCTGTAGTTAGAGAGAAACAAGGCCCAACGCTGAATCCGAGCGGCTGCCATCGGTGGTATCGCCTTTCTTGGATTTAATAACCCAGTAAGAGGTTTATGGTCAGTCACCAAGACAAACTCATGACCGTACAAATAGTCCTTGAACCGTGCAACCCCGAACACAAGTGCTAGGGCCTCTTTTTCCAACTGAGAGTAATTACATTCTGCCTTTGTAAGCTTTCTGGAACGGAAACCAATCGGGTAATCAACACCATTGACACGGTGGGACAAAACCGCTCCGATACCTACTGGGGACGCGTCGCACTCCAGCTTCAACGGCTAATCAGGATCAAAATGAGCCAAAAAGCTTGGACGCTTCTATTGCCTCTTTAACTTTCCGAAAACATTCTTTGTGCTCTTGATTCCACTGCCATCTGGCCCCTTTTTGGAGAAGCGCGTACAACGGTGCCAGTGTGGTTGCTAGGTTCGGTAAGAATTTGCCGTAATAGTTCACAAGACCCAAAAAATGCTTTCAGCTCACTCACCGATGTGGGCTCCGGCGCATCGCGAACGGCCTTGATGTTCTCGTCTTTCGGCCGAAGTCCGTTAGCGTCGATACGATGGCCGAGAAAAGTGACCTCGCCTTGTCGAAATTTGCATTTTTCCTTGTGCAACCGTAGACCATATTCCCGTAATCTCTGAAAGACTTGACGCAGCCGTGACATGTCACTTCGTTTTTCCGCGACGATAATATCATCCAGATACACCTTTACTCCTGGGATATCGCTCAGAAGTGCGTCCATCCGTCTCTGAAACATGGCTGGTGCGGAACTCACACCAAAAGGCAACCGTTTGAAACAAAAAAGACCCTTTTGCGTGTTCAATACTGCTATTTTCTGGGCGTCTTCATCCAACGGTAACTGGTTGTAAGCCTGGCGTAGGTCCAACGTTGTGAAAACTTCCCCGCCGTTCAGCTTTTCAAAAATGTCGTCCACTCGCGGCAACGGGTACTGCTCCGTCACAGTGGCCGCGTTGACAGTCATGCGAAAATCTCCGCAGATTCTGAGCGACCCATCCTTCTTTATAACGGGTACGACTGGTGTTGCCCACTCGGCGGTTTTCACGGGCGTAATGACGTCTTGGGCTACTAGCTTTTCCAGCGCGTCTGACATCTTGTTCCGCAAAGCGTAAGGTACGGTGCGGGCCTTGAAAAACCGCGGAACTACTTTTTTCTTTCAGCTGAAATGTCACCGGCGGTCCCTTGCAACGTCCAAGACCTCGAGCAAAGACATCAGCATATTCGCTGAGCAGGGCCTCCAGTTTCGTGTTGGCTTCGTTCAACATAATCGGGTGCACGCTCGCGACAACGTTTGTCAGCATGGAAACTCCGATTTCGTTAAAAGCCTTTATCGTGTCTCTGCCACATAACGATGGTCCCGTGCTGTCAACCACTATGACCGTGCCTTGCATACCTTTGCCGTCGCATCTGGCTGTCATACGTAGCTGTCCAACCACTGGAAGTTCGCCCAATAGGCAGGACAGTTTTAGCTGCGTTTTTCGCAACGGCGGCCACTTCATTTCGTACTTCCGAAACACCGATGCTGAAATGATGCTTACAGGTGATCCAGTGTCCACCAGCATTGTCAGAGGAACGCTATCCCAGGTTACAACTTTGTAAATGGGTTTCACCTTGCGGATGCTTGCTTCTTGATGAAGGACGGCCTGTATAGTGTACAAGGCCTCACTATCATCCGAGGTTGAGCAGTCTTCCGCTGTCGCCGCGTACGCCCCTTGCCGTCGTACATCCGCATGTGAGCTCTGTCGGTGACCCGACGTGGCTGACTGGCACATTCGTTTCAAGTGGCCTCGTTTGCCGCACCTGTGGTACACCGTGCGCAGGTGTTTACATTCCTCCGCTACATGTTTCTCGCTACCACACCGACCGCAGCAGCCGCGAGTATCCGGTTTCGGTCGCAATTTCTGATTACGGTCCCTCAGGCGTGCGAAATTTACAGCACCTTGGTCGGTAGAATGCATTATTCGGGCGCTTTCAGCGGCGTCTTGCGCCGAAATAGCAAAGCATTCTGCCTGTTCTAGCGTGAGCTTCCGTTGCGTCAATAAATGTCGCCTGACGTCTTCATCGTGCACGCCACAAACAAATCGGTCCCTCAGCATGCGCTCCAACGATGTCCCGAAATTGCACTTCTCCGCCAGCCGCCTGATTTCGGCAATGAAATCCTGAACAGACTCACCAGCCTTTTGTGTTCGCATGAAGAAGGCATAGCTTGCAGCGGTCTCGTTGACGTTCGGGGTGTAATGTTCTTCCAGATGTCCGACAACTTCGTCGTAGCTGAGCTCCTTGACCTTCTTCGGGTGGCAACGCCCCTGAACGACTCCCACTGCACTGTCCGTTAGTGACGATATCAAGAGTGCCCGTTTCTTTGCTTCATCTGCGATGTTATGAGCTTCAAAGTAAGCCTCCAAACGAACACGATACGTTGGCCAGGTACCATCCACCCCTCCGAATTTGGGCGGCCGCCCGGCACTCATGATTGCGCGGGTCTGCTCGTCGCCACTGTTATGTCGCTGTCCAGATACTACAAGAAAGCCAGATAACGCAACAAGAACGATGGTTTATTGAGCCGCTTGTATTTATACTAAACGCATGTGACGTTGCCGTGACGTGCCTTGATAACACTGCATCGCGTTGACACATCACTCGGCGACATGCTTTCGATGTACGTCACCGCCGACCACATGAATTGGGATGCTATACTGCCCTTCGTCACCTACGCTTACAATACCGCCCCTCAGAGCACTACTGGTTTTTCACCTTTCCTCTTACAATACGGACGGCACCCGTCGCACACCATCGACACAATACTCCCGTACACGCCGGACCCATCTGAGTGTGTCCCAATTTCTGACACAGCCAGGCTTGCTGAAGAGTGTCACGAGCTCGCCGAGACCTTCACGACGAATGAACAAGAGCGGCAGAAGAGTATTCGTGATGGTTCCGACACTTCTGAGCCCACGTTCCTCCCTGGACCGCTCGTCTGGCTCTTGGTCCCTACCTCCGCAGCTGGCCTCTCTTCAAAACTACTGCCGAAATACGAAGGCCCCTACCGTGTCATCGAGCGCACATCTCCGGTCAACTACCTGATCGAACCCATCCAACAATCTTCGGACATGCGCCGTCGAGGGCGCCACATTGTCAACGTGGAGCGCCTGAAGGCCTATTATGACGCGCTCATAGTGACAAGCTGTTAGGTCGCCCGGCGGCTCCCTTTTCGTCCCCGGGGTAATTGTAGCGATGCATTGGAACCTAGAAATGGGTTGCGCTCTCGAGAGCCTTCTAGTGGGTCATCTGCAAAAAGGACGCCGCTCGCGCTGAGAGTTCGTGCCTGGCCGTGGCTGTCGCCATTACGCACTATCTCCGAGTACCGGCAAATAAACGCCTTAACAGTACATATATATATATATATATATATATATATATATATATATATATATATATATATATATATATATATATGTGTGTGTGTGTGTGTGTATAGGAAAGAATTGTAAACTTAAGGGCTCGTTTGCTTTGTTAAACACCGTATTAATGAGAACTAACAGACAAAGATGCCAAGGAAAGTATAGGGGAAGCTATTAGAAGTAATTGTAATGCAAATGTGAAGAAAGGAAAGTGGACGAAAAGATAACTTGCCACCGGCAGAGACCGAACATGCGACCTTCGAATAACGCGTCCGATGTTCTACCACTGAGCTACGGTGGCGGTCATCCCTCCGTCCACTTTATAGGGTATATATGTGTACTTAAACGTGGGAGCGTCAGTCAGCGCCGCCTGTTGCCATTACGGCGAGTGTGGAACACTCTTTTTTGCCTGTAGGCGTCACGTAGTACGTGATCTTATTACGAGCGGGCAGCTGACTAATGATCCCTCGCATACCACCTGAAGGCATCAAGTCTGCCAGATCGAGACCCTCGTTATGAATGAAGGAAAGAATTGTAAACTTAAGGGCTCGTTTGCTTTGTTAAACACAGTATTAATGAGAACTAACAGACAAAGAGGCCAAGGAAAGTATAGGGGAAGCTATTAGAAGTAATTGTAATGCAAATGTGAAGAAAGGAAAGTGGACGAAAAAGATAAATTGCCACCGGCAGGGACCGAACCTGCGACCTTCGAATAACGTGTCCGATGCTCTACCACTGAGCTACGGTGGCGGTCATCCCTCCGTCCACTTTATAGGGTATATAAGTGTATTTAAACGTGGGAGCGTCAGTCAGCGCTCCCACGTTTAAGTACACACACACATATATATATCTTGTTACGGGGGGTTTATTGAGGATCCTAAGAGCGCGACGATCGTAGCAGCAGCACGCAGGGCGTAGCCAGAGTGCGAATTGTCGGCGTGTGTCAGCCGATGGCGATGGGCCTCCGTGCTTGCCGATCTTCTTCCTCACAATGACCCCCGGTATGGAGAGGTAGCCATCCTGGCGACCTAGAGCGAGGTCAAAGGATCATAATATGCCTTGAGGCGGTCAATGTGGACTGTCTCTCGCCCGCGATGACGGAGATCGGAAGATGGCGTAAC
>JALIZH010027978.1:0-17321 GCA_030522465.1 Rhipicephalus appendiculatus
ATCACACAACACGTAGCATGAAAACATATCATTGAGTGCGTTGTGGGTAGTTCACAGCACCTAACCGTAGCAAAGCATTCTTCTGCTATTTGTAACAACAATTGTATCACTGTGTTCAAGTGTGATGAAGTTACTTCATCAGCAAGCAGACGCATGCTCGTAACATTAAGGCCCCATCGGGGGAGCACAGGCCTTGACCCACAACGCAGTGAACGTATTAATGTTCCTTTCTTGTGGTAGCAGAATCAACACACCCCTCTTCCCCCTCTGCCTAATCCTGAAAACGTTGTCTTAATCCTTTCAGACGCCACCTATGAAGAACTGTCTGCAAATTTGCGAAATCAATAGAACATTATTTCACGGCACGCAATAGTCTCTTGCAACAAAAATATTGTCATGATATGTTAATTCGTTGTTGTGAAAAATCCTAATTAAGCATTAATTAAATATCTATTTATCCTGAAGTCATAAGTGATCTGTTTTTGCATAAATAGAATAAAATCTCAGGATAGAAATATAGTACAAGTTCATTTTTGGTTATGTCCATTTTGAGCAAAGAAGAATTATACTTTTCACATGACTAGCAGGAAGCGGAACGTCGAACGACTCATCGAACGTGGTAGTGCCTTCAGCGAAGGGATCATATACAACAGTACACTGCAAAATTAAGTTAAATGAAGACAAATTTATAATGCAGAAGGTTCAATTTATTCAAAGCTCAATATATCTTACCCTTTCTTAGCCCCTAGTTGATACAAATAGCAAAAACACGTGGTGTACACAATTGTGTACATAGCGTGTCAAAGGATAAAGATGTCATGTGCTACTTTTTCAAGTGATCATAGAATGACCTCTGTATTGCACACTTTAAGCGCTTCTTTTCTTTTTTTCGTCCCTATGAGCGTGCTGTAAGTTACACTGCAAGGGATGACAAAGGGAAGCAAGCTATGTCACGCGTGCGTCGTGAAATGCGACTGCTCTCCCACAATGTGATTCCAGTACACGCTAGCGTTGCAACTGTGCAATTTTAGCGCACTATAGATTGGTGTGCCTGTCACGTGGCAGCATCCCGTGGCAGGAAGTGCATCTGACCCAAACATCACTCTTAGTTTGTCAACTATCAGCTAATAGCAAAAATCTGTTGTATGACGAAAACTCTGCTGTATGACGGCACGTAGAGGGTGCGTCGACTTCTGTATGAAGAAAGGGTGCATGAGAAAGTGGAAACTACACAAGAAAGTGGCAAAAACTGCAATATTAGGCCGAACTGTTCACAGCAGTGTCTACTTTTCGCTGAGTGTGTTTCTTCACAAAGCACGAGGGGCAGTTCAGTACCCTTGAAGGTTTCCTGCATGTGCCATCAAAGCTACCACTCAATCTGGTGATGGCAATTCGATGGAATGATATTTTCTTACAACCAATTTCTTGTGACAGATGCTAAAGTTTTTCAATAAACAAATTCAATGTCAGTGCATGCACGTAATGTGCAAGGTGAATCGTTTCTTTTACGCCAACTCATTTACAAGTGAGTGTCCACCATACTTTGTTCCCTCTTTCCCAAACACCTCTAAGCTCCTTCGCAAGATATTTCGAACCGAACAGCCCAACAACTTACCATTTTGAGGCTAATCTATAGATTCAAGGCAATTAGTTTTTATAATCCTTTAAGGGCACCGGGTAAGCGCTATACGTCCCATGCATTTTTGGCCATTTTGAGGTACCGTTTCCTCATTGACTGGAAGGGACATTCACATAGTCTATACAGTGAAACCTCGGTGATATATTCGTATCATCCGAAATTCGTATCACCAGAAAGCATGGAAAATTAGCACGCGACAAAAGAAAGCTGGCGTACATTTATTGTTTTATTATACATTTATTGTTTTTCTGGGCCGTGACAACGTCAGGACGAACTCTGAATGATTGTCAGTTAAGTTTTTAGATGTCGGCAATCATACCAGCCCTCGTAAATATACTGCCCGTACAGGCGTGTTTAATTAATGAACGAGGTGCGTTGTCACCCGTCACAGCAGTAGCCCCTTCCAAGTTTTAGCCTGCTTTTTCGCATTACACTGAAGTACTGCGGCAAAAGTAACAGAAGAAGCGATTTGACGCAATGGATCAAGGGCACGAAATATCAGAACCATGGTCTTATGTTATGATTTTGTTATCGCGGAGGTGTTGAGGTGTTGGGGATGTTTGCTGGGATGTCGTAAATCTCCCGATTTACGACCGTGCCCGCACAAGTGCGATCTCAAAAGTCGCAAATGTTCACGTTGTGAGGCCTGCCTCCCTCGCCAAGACCGTCCTCGCCTTCTTTTGGTCCTCGTCCACCTTTCTTTGATGTCTGAAGCACGATGCAGGCATGTGTAAACATAGTACAACGACAGCAGCCCATGTCGACGCGTTAGAAAAAAAAAACATGGCGCCAACGCACTCTGTAATCTAAACCTGCAAGATTCACGCACCCAATCTCGGAGACCGTGACACGTCTCTGAAGGTTTATTCTGACCGTAAAAAAAGTATTTTTCTTACACCGTGATTCTGACGATTTGGCGGTGCGGCGCACCTGCCCGAGCTTGCGTTCCCGCACTCGCACGTGCTTGGCACGCCTTCCGCGACAGCGCGGACAGCACTTCTTCGTACCTGGGCGGTAGCGTACGTTCGTATCAAACGTCACGGGGTGAAAATCGGTTCGAAACAACCTTACTCCATTACATTTCAGGCCAATGGGCCTTGGCCGGGACCCAAGAAAAATTCGTATCACCCCGAAATTCGTATGAACTGTGATCGTATCACCGAGGTTTCACTGTATATCATTTTCTTTCACATTTTCCGCTCTTTTAACTGAAGAAGATTTATTTTAATCTGACTAATATTAGAATTTTGGTGCATACGTTTACCACTGGGAACTAAATTCTGAGTTAATTGGCATCTCTGAAAATTTGTAACACAAAAACTGTACAGTCCATAATTTTAATTATGCTTCAGTAGTTGTATGCATTTATGCAGAACACAAGAAAAAATAATCAACTGGTTATCTTGGAATACATATAACATAATGGTACCCAAGTAATAAAAACATGGTTTTGAGATAATCAAGTTTAAAGTTAGAAACAGCTGAACAGCAAACATACTTTGTCACAAACACCGTTCAACTATTTTATTTAGTAGCTACAAGCTTGGTAATCATTGCCAAAGTCAATTTTTCACTTTGGAGCCTCTCGTATTGCTTGCCTTGTTTCATTTGCTGTCATGTAGCTCTATCCACAATGTATCGTTGATTGTGGTCAATGTTTTCCAGTAAATTTACTGTAGTTTGGCCAGGCTTGAATCGTAACTATTTTCAGAATTTCAGCTCGTGCGATACTGCCTCTTAAATGAAAGAACAACATCCAATGTCGCAATCCTCAAGACTCTGAATCTCACTCTGCGACGCAATTCCCATTAGCTTAACACTTGCAAAGGGCAGTTTGCACGCGCTATTCTGTCTAATTTCCTCACAAACAATATGTCCATTAGAGCATACCCGTTATCACCCTGCATTTGATTCGCCTTGAAGGAAGCTAAAAAGGCTAAGAGGTTCAACTAAGAAGAGCTTGCTGGTTCAGCGGTCAGCGCCTCAGTACGTCACCAGCATTTATTCGCATTTACAAGAGAACTGTATTGGTTCCAGTGAAATTTGCCCTTGCTGAAGACCTTCTTTACCCTCAGCATCTCGATTTATCGACAAGCACGACCAACAAAAGGTGTAATAAAGCTATAGGAGCAGAGAGTGTTCGAACCGATGCGCTCCGAAGACCAAGTGCAAATATAAATGAGCGCAGCGTCTTCGGACTCTCTTAGAAGTTACCCAACAATTTCCTATACGCAGCTGCCTCTAGACAAGCATTTTGGCTTTCGTACACGAAGTTTTTTTTTTAGAAAAATAGACCGTAAGCACGCAGCGCATACGAGGGGCTTGCCCTAGGGTGTGTGTTCTCTCGCTACTTGCTTTCGAAAAAGCTGGTTTTCAGCCACAAAAAAATAATGTTCAAGGAAAACACAAATGTGCAAAATATGCACAAAGCAGTAATGTGATCGGTCGAAGCCAATTCGCGCAGCTTCTGGAGCAGCTAAAACTTCATTCTGGATCAGTAAATCAGCCTTTTGGAGCAGTTGCCGCCTCTCACACATTTTCGAGCACAACTTTTTAAGTAGCTAAGCAGGAGCAATTTTACCGTGTTTAACAAATAAACATATGCGCACATATATGTATTGGTGTATATATAGCGTCTCAAAAGGTGAAATTAACTTACTCCTGCGGACAGCCCTACACTTCTATATATCCGTGGCATATCAGGCCGCCCAACATTTCCTCCCAATACATTTCTTTGCTATTCAGTCGGGCTTTCCCTGAAGCTCCAGGCAGAAAAAAATTTTCCACACATATTATTTTTGTTATTAAAAAAAGAACTATTGTGATGACGTCTGTGCTTGCCCAGTACAACCTAGACGCTCGAGTAGTGTGGTGAAGTACATGCTGTTGCACTTTATGAACAGACTCGTAAGGCTTTTGGTTCACTGGCGGTTTATAACATGGAGAGTTTAATAAACTATTGACAGTTTGTGCTATAATTGCAACGGCACTCTAATGAAATTTGTGATGTGGAAAGTCTCGCATTGTATTCAGACATGTTCTCTAAACTGAACTTTTGCTGAGTCGAGAAGCAGCACTGATACAACGAGATAATGTGTCACCGTGGTTTCCCAACATGCCACTGCAGCGGCTGGAATTGCTGATAAAGGCTGGCCGTTATATAGTATTAAAACTTGAGTGCCCTGTATGAAATCTTTTGTAGGTCAGCACAAGTAGCACTACATCTTTTTGATAAACTAACCTAGCTAGAAATTCTTATTACACGCATGTAATACTTACTGTAATTTATGCAATCAATCATATAGCGTCTCACAAAAACATGTAGTTTTACAGATTATTAGATTTTCGTCTGGCTCCATAACATTCAGTAAGCCTTTTTACCTGCCTTGACAATGCAATTTCATACTATGGGTAGTTGGCTCTGTTTGATGCCAACTGCCCCCCCCCCCCCCCCACCTTCTGACCGGTGAACTCAATATGCAGATTTTACGGTTGAATTGAATCTAGGCATGTAAGAGAGTCATGATGATCAACTGGTTGAACGATTCTACGAAGACGTAGAATCAGCAATGAGTAAGGTAAAGACACAGTATACTGCACTGATGGGCGACTTTAATGCAAAGGTAGGCAAGAAGCAGGCTGGAGATCATGCAGTTGGGGAATATGGCATCGGCTCTAGAAACGCCAGAGGGGAGTTACTAGTAGAATTCGCAGGACGCAATAATTTACGGATCTTGAATACCTTCTACAGAAAACGGGCTACTCGTAAGTGGACGTGGAGGAGTCCTAATGGCGAAACTAAAAATGAAATAGACTTCATAATGTGTGCCCACCCGGGCATTGTACAGGATGTGGAAGTAGTTAACAAGATCCGATGCAGTGACCACAGAATGGTAAGATCTAGAATTCACCTAGACTTGAGGAAGGAACGGCAGAAACTGATACGCAAGAAGCCGATTAATGAACTAGCTCTGAGAGGGAAAGTACAGGAATTCAGAGTTTCACTTCAGAATAGGTACGCGGCTTTAACCGAGGAAACCGACCTTAGCGTTGACGCAATGAATGATAATCTGACTAGTGTCATTAAGGAGTGTGCAGTGGAAGTCGGGGGTACAGTCGTTAGACAGGACACTGGTAAGCTATCCCAAGAGACGAAAAACCTCATTAAGAAACGTCAAACCATGAAAGCCTCAAATGCAACAGACAAAATAGAGCTGGCGGAGCTTTTCAAGTTAATCAATAGACGTAAAGTAGCCGACATAAGAAAGTATAATATGGAGAGAATTGAGCATGCTCTAAAGAAGGGAAGAAGCCTCAAAGCTATGAAGACAAAACTGTGCATAGGCAAAAATCAGATGTATGCATTAAGGGACAAGGAAGGCAAGGTCACAACCAATATGGATAGAATAGTTGAGGTAGCGGAAGAGCTCTACAGAGATCTGTACAGCAGCCGAGACAGTCAGGATGATAATGAAAGAAGCAATAATAGCCCAGAGGAATCTGACATCCCACCAGTATTGACAGGAGAAGTAAAGAAAGCCCTAAAGGGAATGCAAAGAGCCAAAGCCGCTGGTGAGGATCAGGTAACATCAGACCTGTTGAAAGACGGTGGAGAGATTATGTTAGAAAAACTGGCCACCCTGTATACGAAGTGTCTCTCGACAGGGAGGATACCAGATTCTTGGAAGAATGCCAACATCATCTTGATCCATAAGAAAGGGGACGTCAAGGTCCTGAAAAATTACAGGCCCATCAGCTTACTGTTCGTTGTCTACAAGCTATTTACAAAAGTAATTGCTAACAGAATTAATACGACATTAGAGTTCAATCAATCAAAGGACCAGGCAGGATTTCGTACAGGCTTCTCAACAACAGACCATATTCATACTATCAATCAGGTGATAGAGAAATGCGCGGAATACAACCAACCCCTATACATAGCCTTCATAGATTACGAAAAAGCATTTGATTCGGTGGAGACATCAGCAGTCATACAGGCACTGCGGAATCAGGGCATCGACGAAGCCTATATAAACATAATGGAAGAAATCTACAGCGGATCCACAGCCACTATAGTCCTCCATAAAGAAAGCGACAGAATCCCACTAAAGAAGGGCGTACGGCAGGGAGACACGATCTCTCCAATGCTATTCACCGCGTGTTTACAGGAGGTTTTCAGGGCCCTAGATTGGGAACAGTTAGGGATAAGAGTTAATGGAGAGTATCTCAGTAACCTGCGATTCGCTGATGACATTGCATTGATGAGTAACGCGGGAGACGAATTACAGCTTATGATTACTGAACTGGATACGGAAAGTAGAAGAGTAGGTCTGAAAATTAATATGCATAAAACTAAAGTAATGTGGAACAATCTTGGCAGAGAACAGCGCTTTGTGATAGGTGGCGAGACACTGGAAGTTGTAAAGGAGTACGTCTACTAAGGACAGGTAGTAACCGCGGAGCCGAACCATGAGAGTGAAATAACTAGAAGAATAAGAATGGGATGGGGCTCATTCGGCAAGCATTATCAAATCATGAATGGTAGTTTACCACTATCCCTCAAGAGGAAGGTATATAACAGCTGCATCTTACCGGTACTTACCTACGGAGCAGAAACCTGGAGACTTACAAAGAGGGTTCAACTTAAACTGAGGACGACGCAGCGGGCGATGGAAAGGAAAATGATAGGTGTAACCATAAGAGACAGGAAGAGAGCAGAGTGGGTCAGGGAACAAACGGGGGGTTAAGGATATCATTGTTGAAATTAAGAAGAAGAAATGAATATGGGCCGGGCACGTAGCATGTCGGCAGGATAACCGCTGGTCATTAAGGATAACTGACTGGATTCCAAGAGATGGCAAACGCGTGAGGGGGAGACAGAAAATTAGGTGGGTAGATGAGATTAAGAAGTTTGCAGGTATATCGTGGCAGCAGAAAGCACAGGACCAGGGTGGATTGGCGAAACATGGGAGAGGCCTTTGCCCTGCAGTGGGCGTAGACAGGCTGATGATGATGATGATGATGTGAGAGGGTGCTGAAATGAACCTTGCATATGTGAACCTACAATTTTGATCAAGACAATTGTTTATACTGTGTGCCTGCCACAATACATGGTAACGTTTGCTTCCACCTCCTCCTCCCTGGCGTAGCTGTTTGTGCCAGTACATCGAGCTCTCGTACAAGCTGCCAGCTTAAATTAGTTCGCATGCCTCTATTTATTAGCACTAAGCTAAAGTTTACGGCAGAGCACGTGCTGCGGTGCAGAGGTCACCATTTACGTGACGCTGTGTGCATGGCTTTGCAGTTGGGCAAGATGGTCGCAACGGGCAAAGTTATAGCATGAATGGCAGTGAGGGATGAGCATTATTGTATGGTCACTCAAGAACTGGGCGGCAACTGCGAGTGACTGCTCACCAGCATTAGCCCAATCAAATAATATTCTGTGTTGAATACGCAGCTGGTGGCCCCGAGAGATTTCTTATAAATACACAGCTCTCACCAGTCTGGTTCAATGACCACTAAAATTACTAAAGTTACAATGGTAACTTATTCCAAAATCAAGATGGGAGCCGACAAATGGAAACACGTAGTGGGTTAAGCAGGAAGAACAGAGGAAGTGCCTCAGACAGGCTGGCCGACGTTTCGATAGGTGGACCTATCTTTGTCAAAGGCGCCTTGTCATCCTTGGCGTGTTAGTTTTAAGGGGGGTTAGTACTGACGTCATCTCCTGTGGTGGCGCATGTCCGTGCTGGTAATTGCCGTCTGAAAAGAAAAAATCTATAAAGCAGATGAGTGTAGCCCCTGTCTCATTTCAAGCAAGGCTGCAATGGCGCTAAAGAATCTCTTCTCGGAGGTAAGGGGAACTGGAGTTGTAAAAATAGGGGGCAGGGGAGAAAAAAAAAGGAGAGAAGGAAGGTAGGGGGGGGGGGTACAACAAAGTCGGAGCCGCCACAAGTATGAGTGAAGGAAAGACGAAGAATGAAACTTCGAAAACCGGCAGACGGGCGTCGTGTCGGGCTACCGCGAAGGTATTCGACGATATGGCGTCTGCCTATTTCAACCAACCGCCCATGAATGGGAAGCACCAGAGGACAGCAGTCACAAAAGAGGGAGAAGCGGGCGGCGTACTTTTAAAAGTCAAAATGTCGATGGTAAGTGCTACCGGAAAGAGTGGCTCAGAAAAATGTGTTTAATGGGGGGAAGTCATTGGCAGACATATGCATGAAGCTTATCTGTACGTGGCTGTCTCAGGGGAATCGCCTCGAAAATTAGGCGGCATGACGCTTGAAAAAAAAAAGGACGGGTTGGGGATAGGGACAGTGGGGGGACACAAAGGGAATAAGAACTTTGAGAGTGTGGGGGGCGGAACTAGTCTTAGAAGCGGTGAAAGAAAGAAAAGGTAGCAGTGGTTAAGAGGTTCTCAAAAAATAAAAACTTCATAAGAGTAGTATGTGTATATATCAATATACACACACACATGCATGCACATATATGTATGTAAATTTAAATATTCGAAGAGAACATTAATAGTATGATGTGTAGGCTAGGAACGATTCTATGTGATACTGGTTATGGTCATTCGAAGGTTGAGCGTATTTCCTGTCTCTCAATATTACAGTAATTATGTTATGGCTTTTAGTGATTCCAAATTGCCACGTGCTAGATTGATTCCTGATGGGTGTAGGGATTTAAATTTGTGTATCAAATACGATTCCATGTATTTTCTATCACGTGGTGACCGGAAATTTGTTTGTAGAAGGTAAAGTTTTGCTTGGTCGAAATTGTGGTCCTGTTGATTGAAGTGGCTGGCTACTGCTTTTGTTAAGTTGTGTTTTGTGTCTGCACGGTGGCCGTTCAGTCTTACATGAATTGGCTGTCCAGTTTCGCCTATATATTGTTTTTTACAGGTGGAACACTCAAGACAATATATTAAGTTGTGTGACGTACAGGTAAAGCTCGGTGTAACCTTGTGAATGTAATCCGATGCTGTGCTTTTTACGCTGGTAGCCGGCTGTATATGTTTGCAAGTGGTGCATCTGGAGCGGCCACAGGGACCAGATGTTGTCCTAGTCTTTCCTTTGAGTTTTGCATGGACGAGCATGTCTTTAAAATTGGCGTTGCGTCTGTAGGCGACCTTAGGTGGTTCGGGAAAGATTTTCTTAAGTTTCTCGTTGGTCGTTAGAATTGGATAGTATTTTGTGAGGATGTTATTTATGTTTGGAAGCGCATTAGAAAACTTTGTAGTGAGAAGAGTGGTTGTCGTTGTTGTTCTAGAGCGTCGTTTGAGTGCCTCATTGCGGTCTAGTTTCAGTGCGTCCGTATAAGCTTTGTCAAGGAATGTGTTAGGATGGTTTCTGTTTGATGATGTTCCTTTTAGGGTCGTAAGTCTGTTTACGTAATCATCGCTTTCTATCCATATGCGGCGTAATCTTGTTGCCTGGCTCTTGAAAATGCCCTGTTTACAGTGTCTCGGGTGGTGGCTTGTATAATCTAGGTTTTCTTGCTTGTCAAATGGTTTTTTATACAGAGTTGTCTTTAATATGCCATTTTCAAGATATACGGTCGTGTCTAGAAAGTTTATGCACTCAGTCGAGGTATCGGAGGTGAATTTTATTGTTGGATGAAAGGAGTTTACGAATGATGTGAATTTAGCTAGATTTTCTCGGCCATGTCCCCATATTATAAATATTTCGTCGATGTACCGAAGGTATGTGTGGGGTTTGTTCACGCAGCGAGACAGGAATTCTGTTTCCAGAATTCCCATGAATATATTTGCGTAAGTGGGAGCAAATGGGGTGCCCATGCTTGTTCCCTGTATCTGAAGGTAGTAATTTTCTTCAAATTCAAAGTAGTTGTGTGATAATACTAGTCCAAGTAGTGTTAAATATACTTCAGTAGAATGTTGTACGTTCTGTCGGGATAAGGTTAGCTGAACTGAAGTTAAGCCCTCGGGGATAGGAATATTTGTGTATAAGGCGGTAAGATCTAGTGTGACGAGAATGGCGTCTTGCGGTAATGTGCCGTTCCTATTAATTTTCTCTGTTATTCTCAGTAGGTGGGGTGTATCTTGTACAAATGACGGAAATGTCTTTGGAATGACACCTAGAAAGTGGTTTAGGAATACGGAGAGGTTCTCGGTTGGGGTGTTGTTGTTTGATACTATTGGGCGCCCTGGAATATTGGCAGTGTATAATTCTGTGGGTGGTATTTAGTGAATTTTTGGAAGGAGGTAAAACCTCCCCTGCGGCTTAGTTGTTAGGTATCATAAATTTAAATTCTGATGGAGTTATCAGTTCATCCGCTAACAGGGATCTAAGCTGGTTGGTAATTGTGAGAGTGTATTGTTCTGTGGGATCGTTGTCTAGTTTGCGGTAGGGTTCAGGGTTGTTCAGTTGTCTGTAAGCTTCGTGCTTGTACTTCTCTATTGGCCAAATGACAATACACATTTTTCTGAGCCACTCTTTCCGGTAGCACTTACCATCAACATTTTGACTTTTAAAAGTACGCCGCCCGCTTCTCCCTCTTTTGTGACTGCTGTCCTCTGGTGCTTCCCATTCATGGGCGGTTGGTTGAAATAGGCAGACGCCATATCGTCGAATACCTTCGCGGTAGCCCGACACGACGCCCGTCTGCCGGTTTTCGAAGTTTCATTCTTCGTCTTTCCTTCACTCATACTTGTGGCGGCTCCGACTTTGTTGTACCCCCCCCCCTACCTTCCTTCTCTCCTTTTTTCCCCCCTGCCCCCTATTTTTAGAACTCCAGTTCCCCTTACCTCCGAGAAGAGATTCTTTAGCGCCATTGCAGCCTTGCTTGAAATGAGACAGGGACTACACTCATCTGCTTTATAGATTTTTTTCTTTCCAGACTGCAATTACCAGCACGGACATGCGCCACCACAGGAGATGACGTCAGTACTAACCCCCTTAAAACTAACACGCCAAGGATGACAAGGCGCCTTTGACAAAGATAGGTCCACCCATCGAAACGTCGGCCAGCCTGTCTGAGGCACTTCCTCTGTTCTTCCTGCTTAATGGTAACTTATGTAATTCGAGCGCCTACCATCATGTTATCACCGAAAGAATGCAAAAACAACGCCTTGGCGCATGCTCGGTGCAAATTATGAAATTTTTGCCAAGATATAGCACAGATGTAGCAGGTTTCACCTTTTGGCGCAGTTTGGCGCAGCAATTACAGCACTGACAAAGGGACACACTTCCCAAAGTGCAATAAAAACAAAAAGTTATTTTTTAAATTATGCCCTGCCCTGTGCCTTTAACAGATGTGATAGGCATATGCCGCAAAGTAATATGTTGAAATGATATTTTTTGTCATACTTAATCTCTGATGTCTAGCATCCTTATTTTTTCCATTACTGCCATTATAATTTGTTTGCTAAGGTTTTTTTTTGGAAATAGGGCTGACACCTTAGTTACATGGGCACCACCGAAACACAACGGGTAGCTCTGTTTCAGGAGACTGAATGCTCTGCTGTAACTTTCTGTGCTTTGTGCACTGTGCAGAAGTACCGCAATAGGCAGGGCGCCCACTGGAGTGGCAACAAGCACCACTGTCACATTGGTTTGCGACTCATAACATGAGGCAGTAGAGTCCAGAAACACAATTTTCCTTGCAGCGTCCAGTGCCTGCGTTCGTCTCATTATTGGTGTTACCACCAGCACTGTCCCACAGCTGTTATCCTGGGACTTTAAGTCTTTACGTCAACTCCTGCAAAGAACAAAGCAGGGCATATGTATCAAACTCTCTATTGTTATACACTACTTAAAAAAAGATAAGCACTTGCATGAAAGCTATATACATAGATCAAAACACTCAGACAAAAATTAAATTGTAACAAGAAAAAGACACAATCAAATGGATCGAAGAGACAATTTGGCCAGGGAAAGCATGCCCATTGTGTTTGACTGTAGTGTTCTAATTTTTTGCGCAAACTGAAATGAATCGATGTGTGTGAATAATCGCCTTTTCAAACGATCGAATCTGAACCCACAGCCTTCGAATTTGAGCTGCGATGGAAGGCGTTTACCTGTCCACTTCGTGGGGTATTTCTGTGCATATAATCTCTGGAAGATGTATTCATTGAGATTGTTCTCGAATCCACGATGCTCTCTTCTTATCCTACAGCATTACACTTATGTTTCTTTTCGTTGCTCCTTGGATTGACACAAGGTTTCAATTCGTGGTTAGTTGCCAGGTTAGTTTTCTAAATGGTACTTTCTTTCCTGAACGAATTAACATATCAGCAAAGTTTGTCATGGTAAAGTTACAGTTGGCGGTAGCTCAGTTGGTAGAGCTCGGACGCGTTATTCGAAGGTCGCAGGTTTGCTCCCTGCCCGCGGCAAGTTATCTTTTCGTCCACTTTTCTTTCTCCATATTTACATTACAATTACTGCTAATAGCACCCCTATACTTTCCTTTGCATTATTGTCTGTTACTTCTCATTAGTAATGTGTCTAACAAAGATAAAACCGCCAGGCCTGTGCGGAACGCGCAGCACAGTCACAGCGAAAGCTGGAAGAGCGGCCTTTCTAGAGCCTTTTTTTAAACACTCTTGGGACAACTACTACAAGCACACTTGCATAGTACGCACTAAGCCATAAATCATAATTTTTGTGTAGTGGGGAAGCGTCCACTGTGCCATTATTTGTCATTCTTCGGAAAAGCGCGGTACCCGCTACACACTTGTAACGCATGATGTGCACTTTGTTGATGCTGTGGCTGACGACGATGAAGAATTATGTCTGAGACTTTTGTAATGGGTTGGAGCATTGAACGACCCATTCGTTACGCAATTCGCATTGTGTGACACTTGGTTGTTACTTCACTGTTTTAAATCGCGTTATCACACATGTTAACGCGATTCCTTACCTGACATGAAGCCTGCATAGGGTGAGTTTGCAACGCAGTTTCGAGCACCGGCGGAGCTCAGCGGTAAAGTGCTGGGCTGCCACGCAGAAGGCCTGGGTTCGATTCCCATTCTCTCCTAGGCACTTTTTATTTACTTAGTTTTTTTTTCTTTTCTTATTTAGCGCGATACTGGTTACGGACACCGGCGGCGGCGGCGGCGACGACCGAAAACTACGGCGCAAAAACGGCCCTTGTTGTGATCTCATAACAGCTTTCGCTGTAAAAGGAGCCCTTAAAATTTCCACTTCTTTCCTTCATCAATAGCTAGATTTGCGGCACACAACACAGCTGGGGAAATTCTTGGTGTCTGAGAAAAGAAACCTCAAGATAAACACTGTCGCACAGCTCACGGATCACGTTGTAAGACAGGAAAATGACGCTCGCTGCCCACCGGAGGTTCAGTGACGTAGACTGGACATATCGAATCGGATCGGTCGCCAGTGCTGCGTACCATGGAACAATGCTACGTAAAAAAGACACGGGAAGTTGACGACTCGTTCGGCTGAGCCGCCTTCGATCGGCAGTGATTCACACGTTTAAGGTCCTTTATAAATTTCACAGTAGACGCAGAGAGCTTAAATTGGTCGGCAAATGATCATTAGCGCTTGTGTTACCGGCTCAATGCGTTTACACAAAATCCCCCCAAAAGCGTTTCAGGGTTCCTTTAAAGATTAGCTCAGTGATGCGGCTTCAGGCGATCTAGCTCTATGGCAGGTAACGTGATCGAGAGTTATGTGACGCTTGCCTCACCCACTTCATTGCAGAAAAAAGCTTCTATTTCCCGAGCTACTTTATCATTGAACGTAGACCGCACGTGTTCAATGATAAAGTAGCTCGTTGTCATCATGTACGTTATGTTATCATTAGCCCTTGTTTTGACCATTTCATATGAATTGCAAGAAAAGTTTCTTCTTTTTTTTTAGAATGAACAGAATCTTCGACTTCAGTTTATTTGCGGTATATTACAAGTGAACAGCGTCGACAGGTCGACCTAGCGGCCAAATCACTCTTCATGGGTGCTACCTGCACCTGTTCATGTCGCCATATTTAGCACTCAGTTCAGAATTTAATTTTCATGGCTATTTTCGAAAGACCAGCGCTTGCATATCTTGTCACACAAGCAACAGTGCCGAAAGTATCTTGCTCCTTGGTGTTTCATATGTTTCCCCAATTACTAATAGATGCCGTGTTCAAGTGCACCGGAATCATTTTGACAACTTTCGGTTCTATAGCCTGCATTAGGTGAACTATAGGAGAGAGAAATCAATTATATGCGGAAGACGGGGAGGTTAACCTCAGGGTCCAGTTTGCTGCCGCGCCTTGTTACGGGAGACACATATGGAAGACAGATAAGAGTAATTGAAAGACAGATAGGCTTTCTACACTCTGCTGGAAACAGAACGCCGCTCCTTTTTCTGGAAGTCAGAGTGTGAAGTTGCAGCGACTGCGTAAAACGAACGACAGTCGCAGTGATGTGCTAAAGCGGGGTTACATTGTACACCAGGCTTGCGCGTGAGAAACAAGGCATGCCGATAACGAATATACAGCAACGGCCCCCTTCCTCTCCGTATTAGGAAGTGTCGCGTTCTATTCCAGCGTAATAGTCTTCGCCAAACTCTTTTGTCGAGCACAGCATGTAGTTTGTTGTTCGCTACTTTAGCTTGTCTCTTGAAAAGGATATGAGGAAGACATATTCGGACCAATGCACTAGTACCATTTTTATTTAGGGGCGCAGCTCCTTAGAGCCTAGTTTTGTTGTCGTCCGCGTCCGTCACGGGGAGATTCGTGGATGAGACAGACAAAAAAGGTTTAACAATAGACTAATATCAATCATAATTGTGACAGAACAATATAACACACCTAGAAGCACAAACCCTTTATACTAGTCGGTGACTTAACGTACACATTATGGACCTTAGGACCTAGCTTTGTCGAAGCTCACTGTCCGCTGTTATGGTGGTTAGAAAACCATTGCTATAGTCGAAACATGTCTGCATGGGAATAAAAAAAGTTTACAATAGACGAACAGCAATTATAATTGTGAAGGAAAAATATAAAACACCTACAAGCACAAACCCTTTATACTAGTCGGCGACTTCAACGTAGACATTATGAAGCTTAGGACCGAGCTTTGTTGTCGCCTCTTAATGTCACTTTGTCACTCAATTTACATTATATGGGGCAACGCTCGGATAACATATGTGAGACACAAAAAAAGGTTTAACCATGCACTAATATCAATCATAATTGTGACAGAACAATCTAAAACACCTACAAGCACAAAGCCTTTATACTAGTCGGCGACTTCAACATAGACATTATGGACCTTAGGACCTAGATTCGCCTACTCGTCATCATTCACTTCGAGGAGATGCGTGGACTTTTTTTTCTTAATCGAAGAGCTGCGTTTAGTACGTTTAGTAATGGCGTTGTCTAGCCGACGCACCACGAAGATGTTGCCGACTGGTGAACGAACGCTCGAAACAATTTTGGCCGCTAATGTAAGCTTTTACTGAAGCAACGTTAAGTTCACCCAGGATGAAACAACGTGTGACTGTACAATTCTGAAAAAGGGAAAAATAAGGGTCATTATTCGCCTGAAGTGATGTTTCACCTCTGTACTACTAACAGGGGCCACTATTCTGACCACAAGTGGGCGCCCGCTACATTTCTCCTGAAGTGACCATGAGCTTATAGCCCCTTTCTATGTGCCATAGACAAACAAAGCATGCATTAATTGCATCGTTTTGGTCAATACGCTTGTAGTCGTCACTGCGAATAGGCGCATAAATGCTTAATACTGTAAATGATGTCTTGACCTAAAGTTTGTATGAAGTTCATGCAGACAGAAACTTTATTTGGTGGTTGCATGAATTGTGCAGTCTAAAGCTGAGTATATGCATTCAAAAGCCACGGGAAGTCCTGAATTCATTACAGCTACTTTAAATAGCTTCGCGTCAATGAATTCTTGCGCTGTGTCTGTAAAGTTGTAGCTGTCGAACTAGCAACCTTTTCCTGAACCCTAGTGAAGGCACAGTCGCGTAGCCACTCACTCTACGAAACTTCATTTGAGAATAACTCATCCTGAATCCAAGCCGTCATTATGTGTCCAGATACTTGATAATCACGATCCCCGTTTCCTGTGACGGCTTATTTAGCCCCGACGCTCATTACTTGACAAGAACTTCGTGATTCGTGCACAACCTCTGATATATCCATGTCGTAAACTGTCTCTAGAGCGATTCTTCCTTGCAGGCTTTCGACAGCTTTATTGGGCCCACGAATGGTCAACCTGGTTTTCGTGTGGTACCGGTTCTGAACCGGCCGAAGTCCCACGGTTCTATAAGACTGCGCTCCACAGACCCCAACGATCCTCCCTACATTGACGAAGCCATTTTCGATCACCCCGACGATGTAAAGGCCGTCGCTCAAGGTAAGTGCGCGCCTCGTCGGCCTCCAGGCGTATGTGCCGTGACAGTGACATAGCGAATTTACAGTGTCCTTCAATTTCTTTCGCAGAGTAAACATTTTTTCAAGTAAGGCGCTCTGTGTCTGCGTCTCTCTCTCTCTCCTTGTCCGCTGTCGTCTTCGCGGCTTTCACAACAGATTTAGTACTAAAACAGTGAAACAGTCAAACCATGTCGTAATTTCTATGAGGAAAATGGAAGGTGATTTTGGTTCCTTCTTCAATATTAAATAAATTGAAGTACAGTTTGTAAATATTAAAGTGTGTTTGGCGAAAGCCTGTGGCCATTGA
>JALIZH010027979.1:0-25892 GCA_030522465.1 Rhipicephalus appendiculatus
ACGTAAAACACCAACAATATTTAAATGAATCGTAGTGGAATATTCTCATTGGCTCGTGATTCACGTATAAACTCAAGTCCCTTCATCTTGCGCGATGGTATCAACTCACGCACTGCAACTCTGATTCTCAATTTTGGCTGGTTCGCGTTCAAATTGCTCAGGCTACTTCACATACCGATTAGTACTGCAGTTTATAAGCAGTGTTTTCGATTTTTTTTTTTATCTGAGAGCGGTGTTTGGCTGGGAGCTGCATATTGGTCAAATACCGAGGTACGATCGAAGGAGGGGTACGCAACGCTGTTGATAAAGGCGCGGCTGTCAGTTGGTCTGTCGGTCGATCGATCGATCGGTCGGTTTAGGCGATCCAATGTCCCGAAACCACTGAGGCTATGACATATGCCGCCGTAGCGCGGAGGCCACCGGATGATTTCGACCACCTGGAGATCTTTAACGTGCGCTGACATCGCTTAGCACACAGTCTTCAAGCATTATGCCTTTATTACAATGCGTCATCGTCTAACACAGAAAAAAGAAACTCAATTGTTATAATAATTTAAATCAGGTTGTGACTAGACAAAAAATATAAGGCACGTCCGCACTCGCGGTTCTCGGCCCGAAGGAATATTGAAGCTGAGTGGCCTTCTTTAGTAAAGGTACGCTTAACTCGAGTTCACTTGGCATATATGGCTTTTCTAGGGTTATCTTGACATTTTTCTGGCTATTGTAGGATTTTGTTGGCTTAACCCTTTCAGTCCCTGTGATTCCAATTGGAATCATAAATTATGTAGCTCAGTCAGCAAGCATCTGGTAAAGATAAAGCTTTGTTCTTCCTCAAGAGCCCGTATTTAGCATCTGCCCTACATGTGGTGTCAACATGGTACATATAATAAAGGCAGGTCACGTCTGAGCGAAGAAATTACAGAAGCGGTCGTGCTGCTCGCGCATTTCGCTGAGGCAGCGTCTTCTTTCACCGTGCAGAGATAGGGCATTAATTTTAGTTGTGTCGGAAATTTGAATTTTGGCTATTGGACAATATGCTATCCTATGTAAATAATATTTTATGTAGTAAATGAAGCAAAAATTATGGAATGATTATTAAATAATAATTATTTGTTAAATTAATTGACACGTTAATTACTCTTCTCTGAAAAGTGTGAGCGAATAGTTTTTCAGTTTTTTTAGGACTACCACGATCATGCTCATCTCAAAATGTAAGAGCTAGTTGCTTACATTGAAAATATATTCGGGACTGAAAGGGTTAAATACATTTGTTTAGGATTTTCTAATCTTTGCCAAACTTTGCTTCACGCACAAAACGCCACCTCATGGCGGACGTAGATGGAGTTCTTTATTCACCTTCTTGTTTTGTTCATCTGTCTTTCTTTATCTCTCTATTTATTGCCCTCTGTCCTCCTTTCACTTCCCCTAACCTTTATATCAATCCTCACCTCCTTCTTTCCTCCTCTTCACCATTAATTCCTATTCCTATCCCCCTTTGTAAACAATACTACACAAGACTAGGCCATGCTCCATCCTCTCCCATCATCCTAATCCTTCCTCCTCAACCTCACATCCCTTTCCCACCCCCTTGCTATGCTATATTATGCATGGCTTTGCTATGCTACCCGCTGCTTGGCTCAAACCCGCTTTCTGTGGCTCATACCCGCTTTCTGTGGCGCATACCACTTTTTTTTCCAGTCCATGGTTCACATCCTACGCCCAGCTTTAACAGCTCCCCTGTTCAAAAGCGCATTCCTAAGATACTGAATCAACCATCACTCTGGACAAGGGAAAGGCAGAGCATGAGAAATGAAATAAGTGAAACAGTATTTTGATACTTAATATATTACATGCAATGCGAATTTGCATCGATCTACTTTTGTCATCATGTGCAAGACTGTACGTTAGCTTTTTTTGTGCGCTTACCGTCAAAACATACATTTTTTTGCATTAGGAAGCTTTTTCTAAAACTTTGTAGCTTCAAAACTTTTTCAGGTCAATTGAAATTGTCTCGGAATAGTCCAGTTGAATTGAACGTGCCTCCGAATAGTCGTAGTCGTTGTAGTTAGACGCGGGAGCTAACTCGTACAAAAAGTAAAAAAAAAATTATTCTGTATCCCGTTACAACGGAACAAGTGGTGCATAGAATTTACATAATTCAAAACAATTTTCCAGTGGGTTGGATGACCTGTGCGCTGTCCCTATTTGGTACTGGGCGTAAAATGAAACACGAACAGTGGAGCGAGTGGCCAAAGTATTAGTATTGTACATCAGCTTTTGGGACAAGCGAGCGAAGACGAGGAGAACGAAGGGGCGCCACCGAGGACTCTGAGCTCGTGACCAGGCTACCCGCATTTCAGTGTTCTAAGAAGACAATAAAGGGATGTTATAATAATTAGCAAAGCTATAGTTCGCGACATCCAGTCATCGCCTGCGACGGTCACGCACACCCGGTTCGGCAGCACTGCGCGATCCCTCTACTGTGCAATTTTTTCGCTTGTGTTCTTCTTCTGACATGCTGATATGGTGATAATGGTCGCCGGCATGAACATGCCGAGCGCTATTGGTCGTTCCACTTTAATTTTCTCTCAGTTCTCTTTTTAAATGCGAATGCATTTCATAGTCAGGGCTATGTCAGGCGTCCGGCGTTGGCGTTGTCCGCGGAGGAGGAGGAGGAGGACAGGTTGAGGAGGTGACCACCCTTACTGCGCATGCGCAAACCCTTTCAAAAAAAAAATAAAAATAAACAACCTCCTCTTTCCCCCTCTCTCTCCTCTAGGCATCCCTCCCCGCGGCAACCACACCCTCACTGCGCATGCGCCTCCCCTCCTCTCTCCCCTGCTACGCTCCCCCTCTCTCCTCTAGGCATCCCTGCCCGCGCCGTCCACACTCCCCACTGCGCATGCGCGTCCCACCTCTCTTCTCCTCTCCTACGCTCCCCCCTCTCTTCTCTAGGCATCTCTGCCCGCAGCGTCCACACACTCCCACTGCGCATGCGCCCCCCCTCTCTCTCTCTCCTCTCCTACGCTCCCCCCCTCTCCCTCTCTCGCCTCGCGACGCCGACACAGGCAGCGTCTGCTAACGAGTTTCTTGGTTGAAAAAACCGACTGCTCGCGCTGCACAACCGTTCACTGGCCACCCCGTATATATGGCAATGAATCTTGACCTCCAAGGTGGTGCCGGTGGGAGATTTCTCCTGTGCGTTGTTGAACAATAAAAATTCGCAGCGTGCGGGTGAACTAAAAAGCGGACTGCGGCGGAGCTCGGCGGAGCTATACATGAAAAAAAATTAAAAAAATAAATAAAAACAATTAAAAAAACAAGAAAAAGCAAAAAAAAGGGCGCTGCGCCTTGCTCCCGACCGGGCTGCAGAAATCAGGCGCCTTTTCCTTCTTCGAACCACAACCACCATATATAAATGGAGTGAAGCGCGCGCGAAATGCATTCGCATTTCCTCACGATTCCCTTCGGGGGAGGTGGGCGCATTTTTACTTCGTTTCACATATCAGATCTAGAACAGAGGCGACAATATCGGGCTGTAGAGGGATCATGCAGTGCTGCCAAACCGGATGTGCACGCCGGTCAGTGGTGATGACTGAACTGCACTCACAGTACCTTTTCCAATGTTTGATACATGCGCTCTGCTGTTCGGGTTTTATTTGACGCCGATAGTACGTGGCATTGAGTAATAGCCCAACTGCTCACATAAAAATATGCTTCACATGTTAAAAACTGGTATAGTTTCCTATGACCTTAACCTGGCATGCATGATCTCGCTTCACAAATGTTTATTCGTTAGTGAGATATCCAACTGCCCACCCATATCTGCTGTGACAATTTCGTCCACAGTTTTTGAGAATGTCATTAGTACATGACTCGTCAATTTTCGCAACCAATTGTCCGGTAGTGCATGATGCGCAATATGGCTTCGTCTGAAGCCTTTGTTCTGTCAAGCGTTGCAGGCACTTTATCTATTCACGCCTATTCTATCTCTTCTCTTGCAGAGACGTGACAATTACGTTAATGTCGTCGCCAGGATATACAGCCAAAAATCTGGTCTACTTTGAGCCAATGAACAGTAAGGACATTACTTGATATTGAAAACTTTGCAGTAGATCGGTAAATTTACGAGTCACCACGTGCATCTATATTTTGCGCTATGGGCACTTTATGAATAATCGTGGTATGTGCAAAAAGAGTGCATGTAGTCAATGCCAGTGTTATCTCTCAGTGCCGGCATGTTCGTAAAACGTTGCGCTACCGTGCAAGTACCTAATTCAACCAACAAAGACGGACGTATGGCTTCTCTATTGGTACGAACGCCGAGTCAGATTCTTTGCTATCTTGAAGACTACCCCGCCTAGCGGTGGTGCGGGTTGTCCGATGACCTGCTAAAAATAAACTGTAAACAGGATGAAATAGGGCTAAGCTAGGGCTCTTATATGACAGAGTGGGCATTATGGTATGTCTAGAAATAAAATTCCGGTCGTATAAATAAGACAAAATAAAATAAAGAGCAGTTCCAGAGCTGGAATTTTTATGGCACATGGTGGAGCAGAATTGTGCAGGCTGTGCTAGCCTCAGTGTTAACGCGTTAGCAAGAAACGAACACTATGATTTTGCATATTTCCTGCATCAGTAAAGAAACCTGGGCCCTCCGTGACACGATAAATCTGATTCGTTCTTGCGAGACGCGAAGTTTTTGGTGAATATACGTGGCAACTCGCGCTTTCAATGATAGCCCACAGCGTACACATATCAGCTTCGCGAGGTTTTCTGTAGCCACGTAGGTTAGTTAAATCTTATAGTCTGACCTCTTCAGTTGAAACTCCCCCTGTTATCAACGATCTCGCGGCCCTTAGCCGCAAGGGCGTTGTCGAGGAATTCGTGCTAATACCATCTCGCCATAGTTTTATTGTCACGGCCACTTGCCACTCATTCTCAATTGGACACGTTTCATGTCACTCATGATTTTAATAATTATGTTTTACGCTCCTTTAGTGCGCAGAATTTTAAGAACCCTATACAGCCGCTTATCACAATCATTGTTCATATATTTTGTTTCATATAACTGGCGCTGTTTTTCGCCATCAGATGGCCCTTGCACCATAAAACATCATATACCATCATCGTCATCATCATTCGAACCCACGTAGAGAAAGAAGTAGGCGCTACAGGTTCCTCCCCTAAGTCAGGAAGCCGTGAGGCTGCTGAGCGGTGTAAGGTCAAATAAAGGTATCGGTCACAAAACGCAGTCTGTGACGGCGATATGTAGGTTCGAAGGCGTTTGCGGTGTCGTTATATAAGGAGACCAAGTTATCTTCAGTGTTTAACACAGTCTAATCGCGGTCGTGATGCGGATTAGTGACTCAGAGTCTGTAATAACCCACTTTAAAAATCTTAACTTTTGAGACTGGAAACCTTAACGCGATAGCTTTAAAGAGCGCCTGTCGCAGAAAATATCTGGTGTCACCGTCGACGGCGTTGTCGATGAGCGATGAATACCGATTCAAGCAAACTCGTCGATTCATTTTTTTAAATGCTCAGTTACCTTGCATGCTCAATTACCTACATGCCCTTTGCGGCTGCTTAAGTTGCAACAACTTTGTGATCAATAGGTGTTTGGAGACTTAGGACAATTAAAAAATCTTGGCCATTTAAATATATTGTTCAAGACAAGTTTCGACTCTTAGTTGCCTCCGTAGCATTCACTAATCCGCATCATGACTGTGATTAGAACGTGTTAAACAATGAAGGTATCTTGGTCTCATATCTAACGAGACCGCTAGACTAAAGGAATCGTTTAAGAGAGCAGGCCAGGTATCACAAAATTCATGTGAGTTTAGCTGCTATACGAAACAAGGGAATTTCTTTTAGGGGCTCGTTTTCTGTATTACACCCAGCTAATGAAGTCGACACAAAATAAAGCCAAGGAAACTACAGATGACATTATTCGTGGTTTCTTAACTGTAGTGTAATTTTCTAATTTAAATTCAAAAGAATTAAAGGTGGACCCATAAAAGACGCATCGACGTATGCGGGTGGTAATCGTAGCATTTAGATGTGCCTTGCGTGAAATTTTGCTGGCGCAAGCGGCGAAGGAATATTTGAAGTGGTCACAGCCGCACGTGTCAAAGCTGGCAGCTTAAGATTCCTCTTCTTTTTGCAGGTGATGTTGGAAGCTTTGAGCTCACGGTAGCCTACAGGGACTGCGAGAAGTGCAAAGTGTTCAGGCACAACTACATTAACAATGGTAAGCAGACATGCCCATGGGGAATTCTATCTATCTATCTATCTATCTATCTATCTATCTATCTATCTATCTATCTATCTATCTATCTATCTATCTATCTATCTATCTATCTATCTATCTATCTATCTATCTATCTATCTATCTATCTAGACGCCTTACATCTCGGCGCACTCTTGGTCGTGTTTTTGGCTTCCTAGATGCCGAAAATTGGCATAGAAGGACATGCGCATATGACAAACACGTGTCCCAAGTTTTGACACGAATAGCGTGACTTGCTTGTCGTGTACGCCATGAAACATTTTCCCACCAGTTATATATGACACATACCCCCATAACACAGCCCAGTGGTGTACGGTTATGCGCCACGGCTGATTCACAGTCTATATTAACCCCCTTTAAAAATCTTTAACTTTTGGGAGTGGAAATCGTCACAAGATAGCTTTAAAGAGCGCCTGTCGCAGAAAATCCGGCGTCACCGTCGACGGTAGTATCTATGAGCGATGAATGTCCAATTCAAGCAAACTATCAATATCGCGGCTCTAGCCTGAATCGCACGTAGGGATTGTGCATGTTAAACGAGTTTTCCTACCACAGAGCCATGCTAGCACTTCACACGTCTCAGGAAAACCTCTTTCTTTCTCACCTCTTTCTGAGTCTGGAGAAAAGTGGCTTATAGTTGTTATACCTTAATCAAAGCACGCGAATGCTTTCCCCCTTGTGTGCTTCGGACATTGTACTACAGTCGAACCCGCTTATAACAATAGCAGTTTTTACAATATATCGGTTATAACAGTGCGATGCTGCTGAACCGTGAACATTAGTATGTTTTCTATGGTGAAATAACCCGCCTTACAGCAATGCCCGCATGCCGCATTATCGGTTACAACAATGAATTCTGGCTGTTGGGCGTCCATGCCGAAAGGTAGTGGAACACGAAATCCTCGAAAAAAAGGAGGAAAGCAGGAAATTCAAGCTGCTCAACCCCCGCCCACAACCCCAACGTCCCCCCAGCGCCCCTTCGGATTCTCATTTTGCTTCGCCACATAGTGTTGCGGCATTGCGGCAAAGCTACTTTTAAAATCCGCTACGGCGCCGGAGCGGTGGTGGCTTCTGTTCATACACTTACGGACATGCAATTTGAGTAGAAAATTAAGACTTGGAATACTTTCGGCGTCCGGAAACTTCAGACGTTGTCATACATTGGCTCTATGGGGCTTGTGGCAGACCCCGTGAAACCGTCCGAATTTTCAATCATGTCCGAAAAATCGGCAGCTTTGTTATCCTTAGCACTGATGTTTGTTGGCATGTCCCGATCCGATATTATAGTTTTCTCACAACAGCCTGCCATCCTCTGTTTTTGCATTTTTTCATGCAACCCGTTTATAGCAATTATCGGTTATAACAATGAAATTTTCGTAGGCACTTGAGTATTGTTATAAGTGGGTTCGACTGTATACCTTTTGTCACTCTCATATAAGCTACTGTATAGAAGTGTGGGGTGTAACATATACGACATACCTAGAACCACTACTACGACTACAAAACAGAGCCCTAAATTGGAAACCATGGGAAATCCTAAATAAGAATACATTTCAGGAGCAACGTATCTTATCAGTTTTGGTACTTCGTGATTATAAGGTCGCCCTTTTCTGTTCACAAAATCATAGGCACCAGCTTTCCCCTCTCTCCTGCACTCTATTCATCATAACATCGCGAAACACCAGACACGCATCCAACGGTAAATTTTAATTTACCTACTAGCTATAACTTATACGGAAAACGTTGATTGGATTTTCATGGGACGAAAAATTTGGAACTGACCACCCTTAGAAGTTAAAGTGGCACGAAATTTTAAGCACAGTGCGAAAATATAATAGTTTGCAGCATGAAGACTTGTAAACAGTTTCTTTTTGACTGCTTTCCTATTGCGCTCGTCAGTGTATTCTACCCTTTTACCTGTGACTTATTGCATGTCTACTTTATTGTTTGACTTGTGTAAATATGTATATTCGTTAGTGTGTATGTTTGTATATGCATATGTGAAGAGATATTCATATATATATATATATATATATATATATATATATATATATATATATATGTGTGTGTGTGTGTGTGATTGTATGTAAATATATATGCTGTGCTAATCTGTTCAGACGTACTCTGATATGGACCGACCACTAGCCAACGTAGGCTAACGGTCCAGAGAGTTTCTAATCATTTCTAAAAATTTCTGAACAATTATTTTTTAACAAAAAGACGCCATACAAGCGTTATGTCAAGGCTACGCCAATCGGGGTTCCAGTGCTGGCGATTCGCTTTTGAGCCAATGTAATAATCGTGAAATTTTTACACTCATGCCACCGCAACCTACAGTCAAGCGTCACTCGAATACACCGACGACCTCTGCTTATTCCACCGTAACGAGCAATTTGTTGGGATAACACTGACATATGTGCCCTAACGTCAGCGGCAACGTTAAGTTGGACCATGAGCTGCCCTTTACGTGCCAGTGTTGTCGATGCGTTTGACAAGGGACAAAGGCTGGCAGTTCCTTTTGGACTGAAAATCCCCAATAAAATTCAGAAAGACATGCGACAGTCGAGTCTTACCGGATCTCGTCTGAGGGGCATTCATCTATTGTCCGATAAAAATTAAAGAACGAAGAAACTATTTTATTCCAAGAACGGATACCGATAATGTCATGTTATTTTTCGACAGAGCTACTTCAGTCATTTTTTACAAGCCCTATGCCTGTCTGCAATCCACTTCAATGCGCGAAGTCTGAAAAAAAAAAAAACACACACACACACACTATGATGAAATCTCTAGCTTATTAGCTTCAGATCACAAGTTTTCTCCTATCTACATTTCTGAAACCTTCGCTTTCACATGCAGACGATAACTGATATGGCTTTTCCCTCTTATGCTTCCGAGTGCTGCTATGGTCCACAACAAAGCGATGGCGGTGTCGCTGTTATTGTACCTCCAAATCTACGTTATAAACATCGACATGACGTAATATTTTGGGTGCCAAATTGCGAAGCTGTGTGGAATGAGTTGGAGGATGTTATCCAAACAATTGCCGGTGGCCTGTGTGGCTTACCTTCTTCAGGATCTGCTTTTTGCAATGAATTCAACATAGCCCTGGGCACTGCTACATAAATTAACTTCAGTGGATGGCGCTTAAATATAATTGACGTTAACCCGACATGACGGCTGTGTCATAGGAGTATACATATGTAATGTTTATAAAATTGGATAGCCAGCCCTGTAACTACAATTGACCGTTTCACGAACATTATGATCTATTTGAAAAGCAGTTCCGAGACCTCGCATGGCTCTCTGCTAGGAATACTTGATTGTCACGCAGAATGCTGGGGTTCGATTCCTGCTGGGACCCTGACATTTATTCTTTGCATTAGTCTGGTCAACGCTGCCGATGTCAGCCTCGCAATAAACTTACCAATGTCTGTTCTCGCCGTCCCTGGATATATATAAACTGTCAATCACCTGTGGCACATACCCACATACCTGTGGCACGTACCCGCCCGTTGTATACGGGTATACATTGCTATACCCGCCCGTGGTATACGCGTATGCGCCACGCGTGTCTGGCGGAAAGCGTTTGACGATGTACGCGACGGGATTGTCACATTATTGATGTCATGACCAGACAGTCATATTCGTCAAACCATCCTTACCCTCCCATACCAAGTTTGGTTTACCCCAAAGTTAAGGGGGGTGGTCACGAGAGCACCCAGACGCAGGCGGATAGATAGATAGATAGATAGATAGATAGATAGATAGATAGATAGATAGATAGATAGATAGATAGATAGATAGATAGATAGATAGATAGATAGATAGATAGATAGATAGATAGATAGATAGATAGATAGATAGATAGATAGATAGATAGATAGATAGATAGATAGATAGATAGATAGATAGATAGATAGATAGATAGATACTCTTAAAAGTGCCTGCAGTACGCAAAGAAATGCTTCGCATTTAATATCACCTCAACGTAGCTTACAATCATTCTACTTGTTTCCATAAGCGTGCGCAGGGTTCCCCTTCAAGAGGGTTGCCAAGGTGCATGGCAGCGCCCCCCCTCCCTATTAAGTTAATGTATGGGGCAGACTTAGCGCCCCCCCCATCCTCTTTGGTGACTAGGAGGGGCCGCCCCCTGCACCTCCCTCGTGCGCACGTCTACGCTTGATGGGGCGCCCCCCCCCTCCCCGTCCTCCTCGTGCGCACGCCTATGCTTGTTTCCAACTGACCCAGCAGAGATAATTAATCATAAATCATTTAAATTTTACGGGTGTAGGTGTACATGAAATCCAGTTCAGCAAATGTACAACTAGTCGCACATCTCATCGCCAGACCGTCTATCCTATAACACCAACTTAATCTTCACGAGCGGAATATTTACGAGTCAGATAACAAAAGCGAAAGTGATTTCAGTGTTTAAAAAAGGAAACTGCAGTTGCATTTCAAATTATCGTCCTATCGCGACTCTCCTTTTTTTATCAAGGTCATTGAAAACTGTTTGAAAGGCGCCTTACTAAATACCCATCAAAATTTAATATTCTTTCCTGAAATCAATTCGGTTTCAGCGGCAGGTTCTTCGACTGACTACGCTATACTATCTTTGACAGCTAAAATAAAAAAGGGCCATAGATGCCGGTTTTTCACGCAGGATCAGTTTTCATAGACCTATCGAAAGAATTTTATTCAATAAATCATACAATCCTCATTTCTAAACCCCGGCAGTAGGTGTCGATGGGCCCGCTCTGGAACTTATAAAGAGTTACTTAACAGATGAACAACAGGCTAAATGAATGAGTTCCTCGATTTCTAACTTCAGAATAACCAACAAGGGGGGTTCCGCAGGGATCGATACTCAGGCCCACTACTATTCTTACTTTACGTTAATGGTTTACCTTAACTGCCTTTTCAGAAACTAAAATTTTCTTTTACGCGGACGACGCTACATTGCTTGCTAGCGATCGATCACTAGCCTGCTCTTACAGCGAAGTTAAACACTGATCTGAAGAGGGGTTGCCATCCTGTAGGATAATCACCCTGCTTGCGGGGTATATTCAGAATTTTTCGGGCAGCTTAGAGTAGTAGGGCGGTAATATGCTTTTATTATCAGACGTAGGGCAATTTCCACTTTTCCCACGTCATCGATCAGCGAAAAATGTAGACAATTGACTCGAGGTCTTCTGAGGGTGACATTCCTAAATAGATCCGAAAACTTAATCGTTCTTGGGATAAAAGTGGAACTGTTGCAAATTCACATGTCACCAATTATAAAGGCAGAGACCAAATATAATACGTCACACATCCCTGCGCTAGCTTTGCTGTTTTTTCCCATGGATTTTTTTTCCCCTTTCCATCGTCTCCCATTCATTCGTTGCGTGGAGGAGCTTTTAATTTCGCGATCGCGGTTGGTTCCTGTTATTAAGGCGAGAGGCCTTAGGTGCCTCATCAAACACGAAAACTGACCGTAGGCGCCAACGCGAGCGAAGCAAAAAATCATGACCACATAATTCGTCACCTCATGACGTCATAGTGACGTCACAGATTTCCAAAATTTGTGACGTCATCGCGAAGTCATAGTGACGTCACTGTGATATCACATGGTGTGAAGTCAAACGATGATGCCATCACATGACTCGTCTCTTGGTCATGGGGGGCCGATCCCGGAGGCGCGTGAGTTGCAGAAAGCTTGCAAAGGCTGCCGATCCCGGAGATAGTGCGAGATTACGCTAGGTACAGAAATCTGTCGAGGGCGGGGGGACCAATACAATCTACTGAGAATTTTTAAATGAAAAAAAAATAACTTTCGCCTTGAAGTCAGCTTAGGCGAATGCAGCGAATGCAATATTCACCCAGGTGGATATCTCCACGTTCAAATTAAAACATGCTCTGTCGTTTCTTTAACTTCCACACGCATGTGCATTTGTCTTCTTTGCTGAATCCCCGCTTTATAACTATGCGTACTATGACAACCAACCTCGCTTCAAACAGTAAATCGATTCCCCTTGAATTATCCTAAAATGTATCCTTGCTTATTTCGTCTTTACCCTTTTCGGTAGTTACTCAAGCCGGCTTTCTTTCCATCGCTGCTATCCAGTACATCTTTTCCGCCACTCAGACGTTCCGCTTAAAGCTCTTTATCACATATCGCTTACACTGCCAGCTGTATATTTGCTGATGAGTCGTCCGTTTTCTCCACTGTGAGCCAACGCTCTTCCCATACAGATTCTGGAACGTTTTCTCTTCCCTTCTACTGTCTTTTATGTTCCTTAGTCGCTCTTTGAAACTAATTTTCAAGCCGTTGTTCAGAGTCACTACCGACTTCAGCACCTCTACACGCCTGCATGCCGTACAGTGATATGTACCTTATTATTTTACACTGCGCTGTTTTTAGGAGTAGGGTAAAATGTAGGGTAATAAAAATTGTCTACGGTCATTTCGGCCTTGGAATAGGGTATTTTCCGAAAATCAGTTGGCAACACTGATCTGAACAATATTTTGCATGGATCCGCCTTAACTCG
This sequence comes from Rhipicephalus appendiculatus, assembly GCA_030522465.1. NCBI lineage: Eukaryota > Metazoa > Arthropoda > Arachnida > Ixodida > Ixodidae > Rhipicephalus > Rhipicephalus appendiculatus. The sequence continues at coordinate 12,826 of JALIZH010027979.1, forward strand.
CTGAATATAAACCCTACCAAAACTTATTTTATGCTTCTTAATTGGAATCTTTGGACACGAGAATTCCTTTTCACTGTCATCCTTGACTCATTAGTGCAGTAGACGAATGCTCATTTCTAGGTGTTACTTTAGAGTCACATTTAATATTCACGTAATATATCGCCCATTTGAAGCGCAATCTTGCTCCTGGTATTAGAATTTTACTTAATTCGAGGTAATATTTCAGCAAACCTACACTACTAACCCTCTCTTATTATTTCATTCACAGTCACCTGAATTACTGCATCGCGTCGTGGCGTACCACTTATCCAACACACGTAACACCGCTACAACATTTCAAGAATGAGGCCATCCGTATATTCACGTTCAGCTCATTCAGCTGCTGTGGTTCCGACCATATGCGTGAGCACGGGGGGTCTGGGTGGGGGGGGGGGGGGGGTGCCCCTTCTGGTCACCTAATTGGGGGGGGGTGCATAATCTGTCCCCATTCTTTAACTTAATAGGGACGGGGGGGGCGGTGCGATGAACATCCCCCCCCCCCTGAAGGGCAACCCTGCGCATGCCTATGGTTCCGACATGCACCACAATTACAGAAGTCTTTCACGACATAGCCTCGTTAAATATAATTAATCGCCAATGTTATTTAAACTAATGAACAACCCTCCTTCAGTGAACATATTTCCAGAGGCTATTCTAGTTACCATCAATCGAACAAGATTCGCTGCTAAGAACAATTATTGCCATTAGTCCATCCTATCTATGGAAAACACTCTGGTTGTTTCGCATTATTATCGAACCGGAACAGCCCTCCTCTTGACGTTAAGCAGTCTTCATCGCTAGCTCTTTAAAAAAAAACATTATTCGCATTTCTTTTTGATAACTTCGAATTCTGAGATGTATGATATTATCTCCACTTATTCTCATTTTCTGTACTGTTCTTATTGACACAAGTGCTCATCTTTTTTTTTTATTTGATTGTCCGTTATTAGTTTAGTCAATATTTTTTTTTCGAATTTCATCTACTTGTAAAAATGTTCTAAGCAGTGTAATGGTTGCCCTTATAAATGTTTAATTTCCACTATTTGCAGTTCGTATTACATTTTATTTGTGTAACTTCTTCCACGCTGTAGACATTGGATTCTCCTTGTACATGTAACACACATTCTATGACAGGAGGTCCCCCTTCAGCCATCTGCTCTGGGACCTCCTTCTGTATACTTATGCATGTATGTTTTACATGAAAAAAAAAAACAACAAGGAGGAGCGTTAGCTTACATTTCGTAGGGAGCCGGCGTGGACGCACGTGCTGAGACGCCATTTTTTGTGGAACATTTTGGTTCTCTGGCATCTAAATTATTAAAATACTGAAACAGGAATACTCTTGGAAGCATTGACATGTGCCTCAGAGAGCTATGAAGCCGAAACTGAAGCACGTTCCCCTCTGTGAGCGTACTTATGCACCCGAAAATTTGTGCGGACCAGGCCGTTAAGGGAAGCAACCAATAAGAGCTCTGACATTCGAATGGCTTTTCATTGCATATATTCTACAAAGTCGGCCAGTTCAATTCCGCTTATAACGATCACAAATTTACGTGACGTTTCGGTTCCTCAAAATCGCGCCGCTTTCGAAAGAACGCCTGGGCTACAGAAGAAGCGGAATATAAGTTGCTCATGGCGCCGGAACGGTTCGGAACAAATTACCTGTTGCCCACATTTACCTTTGCGGCGGCGTGATGATGAAGGGACAGCGTGTTCGGTTTGACTTGCATTTTCTCAATATATTTATTCTGTTTCCTGCAGGAACAGGGTGCAGCTTTTGGCTTACCGACGAAGCACTCAATGGCAACGACACGTGCTGCGAGTTTGTGTACGCCGTCCTCTGCGGCCCGGACAAGTACATGATTTATGACGACAGCTGCAAATGAGATTATTATGTAGGACTGAGCGTAAAGATTGTATACCTTCCCATACCGAAGAGAAATGCGCTATTCTCATTGCACGTACTTATAACCAAGACGTTGTGGGAAATAAAAGCAATCCGTGAACTTTTTGAGGCGCGCAGCTCCTTCCCTCGAATGACGTCCTCATTGATTGGTTGGAAGGACAAAAGTTGCTAGCCACCAAAACACGGCACACGTGGCCACCAGGAGAGAAGCGTTCGGAACACGATCGACAACTGAAGCAAGGAAGCAGCGACCGGGAGTCGAAGGTAACTGCCTCAGCCCCTATCGTTCCTTGGCGACCTTAATTCCTGCTCCGACCGCCGGCAAGCGCCGAGACCATCCTTCGCGGGGCCAATGCACTGTGCAAGTCAGAAGAGTTTCCACCTATTTACAACATTCCATACGCAGGTACGGCACGTCGGGGACAGCGTTACAGCAGCTGCCGCCAGCCTATTTGCAGCGAGCTCTTGGTTGTGGCCCTCTCTCCCGTGGTAGAGGCTGATATAGACTATTTTCCGTAAGACATCTGGGCGCCGCCATTTTGGGCTGTTAAGCCTATGTTTTCTTGTTTTTGTATATCGCGACGTGAATTAATATGGCCATGAAACATCGTATGCACCAACCCAACAGTTTTCATGCGTATGCGTCTACCGCAACACTGTTCGTTTAGTTGTTAAAGATATAAAACACAAAGGTTAACAGCGCAACATGGCGGCACTCAAACCCATCCGTAAAATAGTCTATACCCAATCGTAGATAAAACAAGCCTTGTTACTGTAGGGTTGCCGGCGCCAGTACAGTTCTCGGTGGTAGCCTGCGCTCTGCGAAGCGAACGCCTAGGAGTACCATCAGTCGCCACGGAGGGCGCAACCAAGGCTCCTCAACTTGTCCTAGTCCTGATAGCGCTGGCAAGATCGAGCCAGCGCAGCTCAGACCATAAAGGCGGTCACATCAAATCGCGGGCTTGTGTGTGCAAATGTCTCGTCCTCCCTGGCGAAGCTTCCACGTGAAAATTCCAACTCGCAAGATAACTTGTCCAGCGCTTAAGAAAAGGCAATAAACACTACACGAATCCTGACGGCGCGTCAAGCGCCGAACGAGCGGCGGGGTTCGCTTGACCGCTTCGCGAATGACAAATTCACTGTTACAGTGCCTGGAAATGACCCTGTATGCGTAGGCGTGCGCCCGGGGAAGGGGGGGGGGTGGCAGAGGGGGGCGAGAGGGGGGGGCGCAAATCCAGCCCCATACATTGACATAATAGGGAGGCGGGGCGGAAGGGAGGGGGGGGGGGGGGCGCAAAATCAGTCCTACACATTGACATAATAGGAAGGGGGGGGCATAGGCGTTGCATTAGCATACATAATCGCTGCCTTAACGTAGAGGCATAAGCGTGCGCAGGGTTCCCCTTCAGGGGGAACCCCTGCGCACGCTTATGCCTGTATGCTAAGGCAGCGATTGCTTTTGTACGCTCACCACCAGTTTTCTTTTAGTATGGACACACAAATTACACATCGGAACGTGAGAGGGCATCGGGGAACACCGTAGACGTTCTAGAACTTCTGGGCAGACATACTGCAAAATTGGTTATAGCGATTATATTTAGTTATGCTGACCTTGTTCGAAAGTTCTGCTGCGTCCCTTTCTTGAGTGCCAGTGGGCGCTGTTGCCAAAAAAAATAACATGTTTTCATGCCTTCACAAACATCCTTTGTTATTGATGAATGTACTAAAAGAAGCCGCTACGAAGAAACCTTTGAACTCTGCATGAAAAAAATAAAACGTTCCTAAAGTTTAATTTCATTTATGGTGAAAACGCCGCAGTGAGAAAGATGAAGCCACCCCATTAAAAAAAATAATCTAGGTACAAGCCGTCGACCATGGCAAGTAGAGACTTTTTCCCTGAGCTAGTAGAAAAAACGCAAATAGAAAGGCTATCTGAACTGAGAAGTATTGACTAACACCGTAACAGTTTCTGTACACCGTTCGCAAAACACGGACAGGGTCGTCATAACAAAAGCACATTTTCTTTCTCACTGATGAAGAACAGCTCCTGGGTTTCCTAAGTTGAAGTTTCTTAAAAGTGAAGGGCATAGTAACCCGGTGTAATGATCGAGAAGTACACGAAAAAACCGGATTCTTACTTTCGGAACTACCACATCTGCTGGCGTAATGGCCGGAGGTTCCTTTCCGAGATTTATGGTAAAAATCGTAATTGCGGCGATTATACATAAAAAAAATTGTTTTTTTTCGCGCACATTTTGAGCGCTACTTGCCTTAATTGAACTACAGTACCCGTTTAAACTAGGAGAAGTGAACAACCACCTTTGCCGTATTCGTGTGGTTGCAAGAACGTTATTCCTCGCTCACGTCATCTTCCTGATTACTCGTCGCATACTGAAACTCGCCTCCGTCTCCTATGAGGTCGTCCTCTTTTCCATCAAATTCGTTCGACATCCTGAACAATACTGCATATTTTGAAGATCTGGGGCTGTACGCTTAATTCTTTCAGCACAGAAGCTGCATCCTGTCTTGGTCTGGCATTACGTTCTTCATTATTATAATATATATATATATATATATATATATATATATATATATATATATCAGAATCGAGTGTTATACTGACAGTCCGTACGGTACCGATCGGATGTCTCCTGTAATAAAATTAACATCTACGCTCCCAACCACGCATTTAAGACCACATGGCTGGAAACCTAATTCCGCAGACTGGCCTCCTTTTAACAAAAAAAAAAAAAACCAGTCATGGCGAAGAGCTTTCATATGACCTAAGCACAGAGAATAGGAGTGAGATGATTTGGTACTATACTGTGGCAGAACAGACTGTATCGCAAGATTCCGAATTCTTAAATAACAAAGAAAAAAACTCAACACCTGGCGGATTACCAATTGTACAAAAGTTTAAGGGGCCATGACATGGTCACCCAACAATTTGAGATTTTCAGCGCAAACTAGAAGTAGACGCTCTCTTATGCCTATACAGATATGAAAAGTGCGCCGTGAATGAATATTTCAGTGCAAAACAGGCCCTAGAAGTCGCCGGCTGTAAATCCCGCCCACCAGCGGCGAACGCCATATTGCCATGGCGCTTGTGACGTCACGCGCAGGAAGGAGCGGTGCTGTCGTCTTCTACCACAGTTTCAGGCGCTGCAAATCGTTCAATTTCGGTGTCAGGCAGAAGGAAGCTGAAATATTTCAACTTCACGCGCAGCTCACGACGGAACAATATCGTTCGCCGGAATGCAGACGCTCGCACAGCCAGCTGCTAGTTACGCCACGGCTCGCGAGTGCGCCAATGTTGTCCGACTCTCGGGCCACTCGCGTGTCTGTAAAAATGTTCAATATTAAATTAAGTGCTTAACCAAATGCACTAAAATTTCCCCAGCTTATTTGTGACTGTTCAAGGATCAACCCGCATAACACGGATTATGATGGGAGATTGGGTGTCATGGCCCCTTTAAACAAGTGCGAAACAAGGTGTGTGGTATTCCTGTAGACTTCGCGGTGCGCTCACGACCTCATTAGCATGCTGGAAATCAGCACTGTGTGTAGTTATGTCATTTAGATTGAATTGCCGGTAAAATCAACGATCCGTACTCGATAATATGTCAGCGGGCGTCATTCGCTTAAATAACAGCAGATAACAGCGCGCTGAAATGGGTCTTCTTTACGATACCTTTCATTTGAAAGTTCGGGAAGAAGTGGTGTGAAGATGTCACAAGACTATTCAAGCCGTGCATAATAGCACGTCGCTCGCATATGCAACTACAAAAAGAATGCCGTTGAATTTACATGCCTCATCGCCAGTTTCATTGTTGTCGCGCTACGCAGTGCAAGGAACGACAGTATTGTTTCAAGACGGCTTGTGACGTGTCATGGTTAAAAATCTCACCTGAAGCGCAACACAGTACACGGCTAGTGGTAACAGCAGCAGAGACGACGTGCGGCGCGAACTCACAGATGGCACATTTTTCGTAAGATTAATGAGAACTAACAGACAAGGATGCAAAAGGAAAGTATAGGGGATGTTATTTGAAGTAATTATAATGTATATGTGAAGAAGGAAAAGTAGACGAAAAGATAACTTGCCACCGGCAGGGACCGAACCTGCGACCCTGGAATAACGCGTCCGGTGCTCTACCACTGAGCTACGGTGGCGGTCATCCCTCCGTCAACTTTATATGGTATATATGTGCATTTAAACGTGGGAGCGTCAGTCAGCGCCGCCTGTTGCCATTACGGCGAGTGTAGAACACACTTTTCGCCTGTTGGCGTCACGTAGCACGTGATCTTATTACGAGCTGGCAGCTGACTAATAATCCCTCGTATACTACCTGAAGGCATCAGGTCTGCCAGAACGAGACCCTCGCTATGAACGAAGGAAAGAAGTGTGAACTTAAGGGCTCGTTTGCTTTGTTAAACACAATATTAATGAGAACTAACAGACAATGATGCCAAGGAAATTATAGGAGATGTTATTAGAAGTAATTGTAATGTAAATGTGAACATCTTCGGGTAAATGTGCAGCGCGGCACAGACAAAAGACAAGAAACGGACGAGACGAGCGCTGACTCTCAACTTAAAACTTTATTTCGAGCACGAACAAAAAACGCGTTAAAGTCACATGGTGACTGCCATATAAACAAGAGAAGCGCGGGAACAAGCCATTCAAAAATTCTATTTCTTTTTTATGCAGGGCGATCGAGGTTTGGCTGACACAACGAGCGGAATCCACGTGCATATGATAAGCTTCAATAACCTCTCTGTTTGTTTGATCTTTATTTCTGTACAACACGGTAGTTTCTTGAAACAAGGGTTCGCATTTACATCTCCCGCATTGGGCCGCCAAATTAGAAGTTGTAGCATTCTTTAGAGCACCGTAGTGTTCTCTGAGGCGTATATTTAAACATCTCCCAGTTTGCCCGTAATACACCTTGCCACAATAGAGCGGAATTGCATAAACAACCCCCAAAGAGCAAGGAACGAATTTACGCGTGTGTTTAACCTGACACGGGGTTAATGGCTTGCGCTTAGGTTGGTTGGCCAGAGGGCATAAGCTGGATAACCTGTTATTCGCGGAAAAGATTACTTGTACGTGATATTTGGATGCTACCTTCTTTAAGCCATGTGTCATGCGGTGTGCGTAAGGGATAACGGCGATTTTTTCTTTCTTCTCACTTAAGGCCTGGTCATGTTGAGGCTTGCCTTTCTTCAACTTTTTTTAAAAGCCCTTCACAAACGGAAATCACTGTGGCCTTTGTGAAACCCGCTTCTTTTAACCTGTCTAGCTTCCGTGAAAAGCTGAACTGCGCGATGTGGTGGCACGACTTTCTGAGGGCTGAACCCAAGCATGTAGCGGCTATTCCCCTTTTTACCAGTTTCGAGTGGGCTGACGAAAAATGTAGTATGGGTTTGCATGATCTAGGGTTGCATTCCCAACACAGGTGTTCCGGACTGAATTTTAATTTTAAGTCTAAAAACTGGATTTCATTATTAGAAGGCAACTCGTATGTGAATGTCAATCCCATTCCACCTTCTTGAAAGGTAGAAACGATCCTGTTAACATCACCAGACCAATTCTGCGACCGCGTAATGACTAAGTAGTCATCTACGAACCTGAAGATTTTTACTATTCCTGCGGTCATGGCGCCTTTCAAAATTCGGTGGACCTTACCTAGAAATATTTCGCTCAGAACGGGCGCTACTTGAGACCCGATACACACGCCTTGCCTCTGAATCATTACTTTTTCACCCCCAAAGGAGGAAAGTGACTGCAGGTAAAACGACAGGAGCTCAAGAAAGGAATCCACTGGCACACCACTTTCATTTCTGAAATTCAATTCGTCATTTTCTGCGATGCATTCTTTTACACTACACATCAGCTGTTCTTGCGGAAGGGAGTAATAAAGGTCTGTTACATCAACGCTTAAGGCTGTGCAACGTCGAAGCTCTCCTCTGCGTAAAAAGGCGACCACTTCTTCCGAATATTTCACCCTGAAGGGATCTTCTATGCGAAGCCCGGTAAGGTGCTTTTGCAAATATCCCGAAACGACGTGCTGCCAAGTGTTTTTTTCTGAGACGATAGTGCGAAAGGGTAGTTCAGGCTTGTGTGTTTTTATAGTGAAAAATATATCTAAACTATGTTTTTTTTCTCTGTGACACTCCCCTAGATAGCCGGTCGAGGTTCATATCCTGCAACAACTTCTTAGCTTTCTCTTTTACTTTCGTAGGGTCGGTGACCAGCTCTTTAAAGTTTTTTGCCAGCGCTGCTGAAGCTTTTCCCGAAAATTGTTGCTCGTTCAGAAGCACAAAAAAAACCTTCCTTGTCGGCTGTCATTAATTTGAACTTATTCTCTCTTAAGAAATCCACAACTGGCTGAATTCGACAGGTTCTGACAATTCTCGAGGCGGATTCCTGGGACTTGCAAAGCACATCGACGCATTCAGACACACATCGAGCCCTTTCTGCTTCTTCATCATGCTTAGTCACAGACCTAACAGTGGCTATCTTTTCAACGGGTTTCATGTCCGGTTGCACGCAGAACTTCGGCCCCAGTTTAAGAATGGCGGTCCACTGCGGCAGGTGTAAGTGTGAACCCTTGTTTTAAGAAACTACCGTGATATACAGAAATAAAGATCAAACGAGCCGAGAGATTATTGAAGCTTATCATATGCACGTGGATTCCGCTCGTTGTGTCAGCCGAACCTCGATCGCCCTGCATAAAAAGAAATAGAATTTTTGAATGGCTTGTTCCCGCGCTTTTCTTGTTTATCTGGCAGTCACCATGTGACTTAAACGCGTTTTTGTTCGTGCTCGAAATAAAGTTTTCACTTGGGAGTCAGCGCCCGTGTCGTCCGTTTCTTGTCTTTTGTCTGTGCCGCCCTGCACATTTACCCGAAGATGTTAATATACCAACTCGCCCAGATCGCCGCATTAGTTCAGTAAATGTGAAGAAAGAAAAGTGGACGAAAAGATAATTTGCCACTTACCACATTAGTCAGCTGCCAGCTCGGAATAAGATCACGAGCTACGTGTCTGTGGTAGGACACTTGCTTGCCACGCAGATGGCCCGGGTTCGATTCTTACTCGAACGGAAGTTTTTTTTGTTATTTACTTCATTTACCTCCATTATTGGGTGCGAGGACATACCGTGGCGCCACCATGTGGAGGCATCTCTGTGACGTGCAAGGTTGGATTGCTCCGCCAGCCCTCTCCCGCCCGCAGCCGCTTTCCTGTCGCCTTTTTTGTTATTAAATGCGAAGCATTTCTTTGCGTACTCCAAGCACTTTGGCCTTTCTATCTATCTATCTATCTATCTATCTATCTATCTATCTATCTATCTATCTATCTATCTATCTATCTATCTATCTATCTATCTATCTATCTATCTATCTATCTATCTATCTATCTATCTATCTATCTATCCGCCTACGTCTGGCGGCTCTCGTGATCACCTCCTTAACTTGAGGTCGACCAAAGTTAGTATGGGAGGGGGAGAGGATTTGACGAATAGGTCGTGACATGAATAACGTGAAAATCCCGTCGCGTACGTCGTCAAACTCATTTCTCCAGACACGTGTGGCTCATACCCGTATACCACGGGCCGAAGTATGAGGGTATGCGCCACAAGTGTTTGACAATTTATATCTACCCAGGAACGGCGAGGACAGACATTGGTAATTTAAATGCGAGAGCGTTAAGAAAAACTGACAAAGGCAGCGTTGACCCGACGAATGCAAAGAATAAATATCAGGGTCCCAGCAGGAATCGAACCCAAGCAGTCTGGGTGGCAATCAAGTATTCTACTACAGAGCGACTTCAGGTCTCGAAACTGCTTTGGAAAAAGACCCTATGCAGGCCTAATGTTGGTGAAACGTCAATTTTGTTTACAGTGTTGGCTATCTAGTTTTCAAAATATTACATACGTACTCCTGTGATGAAAGAGTCATGTCGGGTTAATGTCAATCGTACACTGCAGCGTCATCCACTGTAGTTGGTTTACGTAGCACTACCGATGGCTACCACTCTTGCAAGCAGAAGTGCTACATATCAGCTTACCGCTTGTGGTGCTGGTGATGCCCATGTTTCTGTTAGCATCGTTACGCAACTGTAAACAACTAGTTATATGAAACGTACGCGACTGTTCAACATGTCTGTGCGTACTTCATTTGTACATATCTTTATCGTCATTTCATAACGTTTCGTTTAATAAAAAAATTACATCCATTCACCTTACCTACGCATGCTTCGCATAACATCGATTCCCATGGTACTTGAGATCTGCCGCATTTTTTCTTGTTGCACTTCGACTAAATTAGCGAAATGCTGTTGTGGCTTCGTCACTGGCTGAAGGAAATGCTAAATAACTGCCCCGAAAAATGTTACGCTCGTCATATTGCCTTAGACAACGCCCTGACTGCCGGTATCGTCGTCTGTGGTCACATAAATGGAAGCCATTTTGTGTCAAATTGAAGTATCAAATGGGCCCATCGCTATCGAAAAATACGGTCCCCATCGGGCTCGACTGCGATAGCAAATGCACCGTGAGCCAGCCGGGTGTATTACTTTTGCGCACTTGAACGAGCATGCTGCAAGGTGTGGCTTGCCGTGGTCTAAATGGCAATGTTATATTCCAGTCAGAATACCAGTTCTCAGCATTTACAGCTTCATTGATAAGCAGTATGACTTTTCGCGGCTGCTGTTATGAGGTGAATCAGAGTTCGAAGCAGGCCACGTTTCCGCCTCTTTTGCTTGTTGGCTCGCTGGGTACGCGCTGATTATACAGACGTAATCTGCAAGCAAGGAACCCCTTGGGCTGAAGTCGAAAGTCGGACGGAAACCCGTGTGATCGGGAAAACACGTGAGAACAATTAAAAAGGTAATCCCTGGAGGGGGGAGGGGGGTCGCAGACAGTGGTGGAAGTTACGTCGGCGATATAGGTACCTTCAGCAAAGACTCAAGCAGCACATGTATGATGGTGTGATGTAAGAAGGTTTCATCGAATGCGGTGGCCGAACACGCATGCAGAAGCAAATGATCACGAAATACCGGGATCTGGCAAGGATAACGGAAAGAGGAAAAGAGTGGACTTCTCGGCTTAATCCTGAATCTCTGACAATCCAGACAACGGCGCACATGATTAAACCTTAATTACGGCAACTTCCCATACGTGTACGCATGTTGTTGTCATAGTTTAAAACATGCATGAGCGGACTGTTTGCGCACTCATTTTGCGTTGTGAACAAGGCTCCCGTGCGGTAACTGAAGCTTCTTGCTTTTATGTGAACATTCTTGTTCGGTGTCCATTTTAACCCCATGGATTGGAAATAACAATAAGAGAAAGATAGGTGAGAGCGGCATCATGCTCTTGCAAAGCAGAATAGGGGTAAAACCTCACGCCTCGCTCATTCGCGAACGTAGCGCACTGTGGCACGGAGCAGAAAAGCACTGTGCCGCCGATAACTTTTACTGCAATTTTTCGGGTTGTGTAGTCTCTTGAAGTCCGCACACATGAAGTGAGAGCAAAGCAACCATGTTCAAAAGAGGAAGCGCCACGAAATCGCGGTCAGAAACGACGCATTCTACCGTCCGCTTCCCTTCAACAGGGCGAGGTGACATCACGTGACCCAACCTTGCACGTCACAGCGATTGCAGCGCCAGCGTCTCCAGTGGTGGCCCTGGCGCCCAATATGACATTCATATAGTTTTTTTTTTCGAAGCAGTTTTAAGCAGTAGCGTGGCTTTGTGGTAGAGCACCTGCTTGCCACGCAGACGGTCTGGGTTCGATCCTCATTCGAACCGAACACTTCTGTTATTTGCAATCAGGTACATCAGTACGCAATAGTACGCTTTTACTGTCTGTTTTATTTCAATCTTTCTCGATTTTTCGATCACAAAAAAGATGATTTTTCGCTCACAACCAACGACGCTGACGCCGTCACCGGAATTTCTGCGAAACGAGCTCTTCAACGCCATCGCGTTAAAAGAACAAGGGGTGCAGTGGGTTAAGCTAAGGGTTGTATGATACAGGGCAGGTACATGATGTAACTTATACTCTCAGGACCTCGAACATGTGACGTGCAGATATCACATCCTCTTCGCCTCATGCTCTCTGCCGGTTCTCCCTCCCGTTACGTCAACTGCTCGCGGGTTGCACAGCGTTCGCCCATGACGTCCCCTCTTGGTACGAACACGGCTTGGTGTGGGTGAGTAGGGTGCCTAAATGCTTGCGCCACCGCTTGATACGCTCCAAATGCCTTTGGTTCGCCATGAAATGCTAAATGCAAACGTATTGGTTACTGACAATATATCCGCAAGCCCTATCGTCAGAAGAGATAAACTAAGCCAAATTTTGCGTAACTTACTAAAAGCGCTCTATCGCTGCACGCCAAGCAATGCCAGCAAGCCGGAACGCTCGAACCAAGGTGGCGCTCACAAAAGCAGTGTCTCCACCATGTAGCGGAGGAGGTGGACACGTCGAGGCGCCATGTAGCCGCGCTCCACGGAGCGCCAGCGATCGCGGAGCGGCCGCGCATTGAAGCTAATCAGCGCAGGCGCACCGGAGCTTGGAGGCGGGGCTTCACTTCGTTAGAAAAGCGCGGGAGTGCGCCGTAGCTGATTTGCTGTGTTGAAAGCCGGGGCTAAGGACTTAATTGACTAGCTAAGGCCTCATCTCCCCTATCCACTATTACACAAAAATCTCAGTAACAAAGATATGGTTGGAACAAAAATATTGATGCCAAATTAGGCGCTTTTGCAGCTATAACACGGCTTTAACATAGAAGCATATTTACTAGCAACGGAGTTGTGCAAAGCACAAGGCGCAATGGATGTAATATTGTTTAGTTTTTTTAAAATGCTTTGCAAGGCGCACCAATTTTAACATTAGTTTATCGTTTATTAGGATTTGCATTCACTTGAAGATGTACTTGTTTGTGTGTGGCAGTAAATACGAGTCTGAGGTCTGTATTTGCCAATAAACATTATCCTTATCTCTCGTTTTCTTTATCATTTTTTGCGCTTGACAGGCGTTAAGTGCATAAAAAAAAATAAGCAGGGCAAACGATGGTTTATGAATTCTGGCTTCTTACTTGTTCTTGTTGTTGT
>JALIZH010027980.1:0-22604 GCA_030522465.1 Rhipicephalus appendiculatus
AATTTAGAAAATTGCTGGAGTGGAGCATATGCCTCGAAAGTGGATCCAAGAAACCGCCATCGTACCGGTGGCAACACACCATTTTACTATGGGTAATTCGTTGGGACATATAGTGCTCGACGTGTGCCTTTGTGTTACAGGTTTTCTTGGGAAGCCTTAACAACTAGGCCCTTTTAATAGAAATCAACCCATCAATACTCTTCTCGATAGGTTATTTTCACCGGGAACAGCGATCTCTTACCTTATAATTAGCCCATGTCTACGTTGAAGTCAATTGTAAAACCCTTTTTGTGCCTCAGATACGTTTAGACTATAGCAACGGTTCTATACCGTGACCACAACGGAAGACAAGGCTAGATCCTAAGGAGCTTCGCCCCTAAAAGTCAGGATGAACGGCGAATAGGCCACCCGCCTATAGCTTGCAGATAACAGTCTGTTCAGAAACGGAGAGCTTGTAATGCATGGCTGAGGTCTCTAGGTGAGCAAGCTTAAGAGTGCGGCCTAATACTTATACGGAGTTGATAAAATCAGTATTCAGTAGCCTAGCGACACAGCGAGAATACGTGATATGCAACCAGTGAACACTTACAAGGCCGAATTACTCGCAAGAGGCTCTGATCGTTCAACGCAACCTTTCAGAATAAAAAAGCGTTCGAGCACATTTGCGTAAAGAAATCCTTACCGCACGCTTTTTAGTGGTTTACTACTATTGAATTTTGCTAGAAATAACATTGGAAATGTTTTCGAACTTTCTCACGCATACACAGCAACTTGAGAAATAAGCGATAAACAATAAGCAGCAGCACGTAGACAGGAGACAGCGGGTCCCGCACACTGTTGGCTGCGGATACGATCTACATCGGTAAATGCCAGCGGTCAACTCACAATGTTTCGTTCGCCAGTTCAGCGCAGAATACACAACGCGTACTGTTCCAGCTATTTAGGAGTTACGGTTATCAGGAGTATGTATGAGTTATATTGAAAACGGTAGTGTTCATATAAGCACGCAGCTTCGCACACTTCTTCTGGCACGAAACTGGGAGCCAGAGCAACTCCTTGTCGCTCGCTATCTTTGTATAAGCACTCCCCTTACCGCACTGCTGTCAGGGCTGGGCAAATATACTCAGAAAAGTATTTTTTTTTTGGATACAGGTATCGGAATGCGCGTGTTGGAAGCCTGAAATAACGATATTAAGATATATTTGCCTTTAGTGTAGCAGGGTATTGCGGAGATGCATTTGAAAAAAGACTAAAAATGTATCGCACAATACACATGTCGGAGTGCAGATACAAAAACACAGATATCGAAACACTTTGTTTTAGCGATGATGTGTTTATCGTGCCCCTCTTAACAATAAAACCGTTTGCAACTGCGCTTCTTTTCCGCATTGTTTACTTTCTCGCGAACAGCTTCTAGAAAACATTTATTCAGCCTAGTTTCATATATTCACAATAAAAAAAGCTATGCATCTTTGAACTGCGCAGCGCAAGGAAACGAGGACACAAGAAAAGTACAACACACCAGCAGCGCCTTCTCACAGCTTACTTTATCGGAATGAACGCATACTATTTAACCCATGACCAAGTGCCACGTGTTCATGTACATCATTGATAGCCAAAGAAATGAAAAAAAAAACAGGAAAAAATTAATCACATGCGCGCTTTTTTTTTTTCTTTTTTTTTCTAGGTGATAAACCGATTGAGGAAAAAAATTTCATTGTCGTGCAGTGATATTGAAGGCATGCTTACATATTGATTGGTTTTTTTTTGTTAATATGATGAACCTCAACAATTTCTCTAGTAGTCTGATTTTGATGCCTGAAAATACACTTGGTGTCACGAAAATTAGGGGGTACATTCATGTTCTGCACAGTGTCGGGACACGTGCGAGTACGTTGCTTTCCAATGAACGCTTGTGTTCCGACAACCTTACATTCAGGCAACGACCAGTTTGCCCTATATAGAGATGACCACAGGAAAAAGGAACCTCGTATACAATTCCCATTGTGCATGGTACAAACGGAGACGCGTGCCTTACAGTACAGCCTCCTTTCGTCACACCTGAACTTTTTTTTCCGTCAGTTTCCTTTCCAACTACACAAAAGCTAATGTAGCTTTCACTTGTGAAGCGCGTTTCTAGGTATTGTCATAGGAAGAATTGAAGTTCCAGCTTCTATCTGCTCACGCAAATATTTCACGTATTTGTAAAACGTTTTCCATGTGCAATCTATCAAAAAGGTTCATTTCTTTTTTTTTCTACATATTTCAATAATTTATGCGGGTGTAAAAAAAAAGGGGGAGTAGCGAGACTTTTGCTGCTGGGTCGTAACCAACCCCATTTTTAAGTATGCCTATGCCTTTGTCTGTATGTGTTAGTAAATATTGTCACGTGGTCGTGACGTCGACGAAGGCAGCAGTCCGCGTGTCCAAATTGAAACTCTTTATTTGGCCGAACTTGTGGCCGGGAAACTGAAGGTCAGACTACAGCAAGCAATACACGCTGTGCACTGATACACTGATAGCGGCGAACAGAGCGTCGACCGTGGATAAACTGATCATCGTTGGAGCGCGCCTGCTTTTATACATCACGCGTCGAACATTCTAGCCTTATCACTGGAAATCGCGCAAGCTCTGGAATAATTTTGAGTGTTCGCGTGCTGTGCGCAATGTTAAGAAAACAATCTACCACAAACGTGAAGCTTCTTGAACACTGAGGCACGATCTGCGCCGAGCATTGCTTGTGGCAATATATACTTCGAAGAACTGAGCTTTGGACTAGTTGGCAATCAATTGTGACAGGCATTTTGGGTAAAAAGGAACAGGGACATGACAGAAGGAACTAAAACAAGAGGCGTTTGTCTCGTGTATTTCGTTCTTTCTTGTTTGTGGCTTTTTTTTTTTTTTTGCACAGGATTTCTATCACTTTGCCTACATAAATATACATAGTAGAAATGTTGGGAGCAAATGGAGGTTAACCCCTCTAATTCACACCTCATCTTGTTGCTGTGATTCGAAAAGCACTTTAAGAAGGGCGTAAAGTATAAAAAAAGGCCGCCATTCTACCCTGCGAACGTGGATGTCCAGCGAAGCTGTATCAAACACCACAAATGCTAATGGGGTGGGGGGAAGGGGGTGTATGTTTTGTTGTTTAGAATTTTAGAGTAACGGTAGTGATAATCTTGTTGTGGTCACTGTGGTAGATCGCGACTGGTTCCGAGACCATTTTGAGCAAGGCGAGTTTGTTCCATTAATCCCTTTATCGAGCATTGTATTCACGCTGTTCTTGGAAACTTATATGAAAACTTAGTTGTGACGTTACAGTTGCGCAGGAGTGTAGCGAACACTTTCGTCGGCTCAGCGGTCCATCTCTCCGCTTGCCCTTCGTCAGCGTCTGAGGTGAAACCGCAAAGAAATCGCGCATCTGCAAGTAGACGAGAACACGCGCTCGAGCGTCTATTGTTGGTATAAGTGCCTGGCGTTAGATGAAACTGCTCCCAGGTAGAGCTACACAGGTTCGCAGTCAAAATCAGCAGCCCTTCCACAATACGGGAAATGGGACCAGGCGAAGCTTGGCGCAGGTGTGCCTGAGCTACTGCCTTGCTTTCCTTCTTTCTTTCTTTTTATGGGGGAGCAGTTAAGCTTTTCGTCACGCCGTTTCGCATATACCAGCACGTGCTACCTTCCTTCTCTTCTGCTTCGTTCGCAGCACTCGTGTGCAGATTCGGCGGGCGTGTGATGCAATAACTCTAATGATTGAGAGAACGAGTACAAAGTAAAGTGATAGAAAGAACATGAACAACAGAGGGAAAAAGATACATGAAACAGATTTGAAGAAGTTTTTGGCGAAAATCTTTCTCGACAAAGTGGGATGCGAACCCACGTACCCACGATCCGAATGCGAGCACTCTGCTTTTCAGGCACGCAAGAGAGTATAACGTAGATTTGTATAGCTTAGTATAGCAAGGAGGTCTGCAAAGGAAGTGAGGGTAAGGGGGAGAGATATTATGATAAGAAGGGAAAGGAAAATAGGAGAGAGTGAAGGACAGTATAGAAATACTGAGAAAGAGAGAAACGAAGGGCAGAAAGGCAACAAAACAGAAAAAGAAAGAAAGACAGAGAGAGGATCAAAGAGTAATAAAGACAGTGAGAGAGAAACAGAAAGACAGAGAAAGTGCGAAATACACAGAGAAGGAAAGGGAAGCAAGGGAAAAAAGAAAAAGGGAGAGAGAGAACTATATGTATAGAGAAAGAAGGAAATACAAATATGCAGAGACAGAACGGCATTGTAAAAATGAAGAGAAAGGTGAAAGAAAGGCAGAGATGAAAGAAGTAGAAAGATAAAGAGAAACAAAAGAAGGCCGCCCAGCTCCGCACTTCTTTTGGCCTTGCCACCCTATAGAGTGAACCTGCCTTAATTTTCTTTTACGTCATCGGTAAAACACATTGGTGTGCGCTAGTTCAGTTTACATTGGGCAAGCAAGGGCACGTGGTCTAGTGGTCAGGGCGCTTAGTTTCGGACCTGTGGCCCAGCCCCCAAAAAAGAAAATTTATTTACTTCAGTATTTCTTGGGGAGCGCAAGCTGTAGCTGAGAAAGGCTGTGTTTTTGTTTTTGTTTTTTTTTTTGTGAGCGCATCAAGTGTTCTTCGGCGGGGATGGTTTTCTGGAAGAGCACCGCGAACACCAGCTGGACAGGCCAGTCAATAAAAGCTTCAGCCGAAAAAGAAACGACAGGCTTTGGCACACCGTGTGATGCTGCAATGTTTTCTACAATTTTCACGTCGAACTGGAGCTTGCTAACGCTTCTTCCAATAACTCGCCCAAATATGAAGCACCATACGTAAATCGAGCACACGTGATTATGACAGGAGGTACTTGTTTACACTAAACGAGAAACGCGAGCTGACGCTTGCGTTTCTGTATCGGATCAACCACTGCGACAAAGGAAATAGTGATATAATGAAAGTGTTCGTGATGTTGCACTATTAATCAGGTCACGCTTAAAGTGTTAGATATAGCCAGGAAACTGGGCATTTTTTCGTCTGGTTTCCAGCATATAGCCAGCATTTAACCAGGTCCTGATTAAGAGTGATATGGTGGATATCCGAGCGTTACGGCTATGATGTCAACCCGGTGCATTCACGCAATACCAAGAGCACACAGCGGTCCAAGACCTATACCATGGTTCTTCTTAACGGTGGGCGCTGTTAACACCGCCTCCCATCGCTCCGCGTCAGGTCGCCGATCCGTTCCGCCACCCAACGCTTTCGATAGACTTCTGACCACTTCGGTTTAACCCTTTGAAATGCACTCGTGAGGAACCAATATGCAACTTTAAGCGCGCAACGCGAGCGAACCATGCCCACTCGCCACCTATGAAATTTAGCACTCGGGTTTTAATGTCGCAAAAGCATGATATAACTATGAGAGAAGCCGTAGTCGAGGGCAGCGGCAATTTTGACCCCCTGGGGGATCTTTAACGTGCACATAAATCTAAGTGCACGGGGATCAACATTTTCGCCTCCGTCGAAAATACGGCCGCCGCGGCCGGGATTCGATCCCGCGATCTATGGGTCAGCAGTCAACCACCATAAGCACTAGATCACCATGGCGGACAACCACCTAAGAATTGTTGCAATAAGAATTATTGTGGAAGTAATGAATAAAGACCGCCCAATACGAAGCCTACTTACACAACAAGTATCAGCTCTCTCGCTGTTGTATTGCACAAGGCCATATAACACCTTGGTTCCCATGTGCTGAAATTGCCGTTAGGATAGTAAGTTCCGTTGAAGCGACATTGACCTGAAATGAAAGAACTTTGCGTCACGAAATGGAAAGTGATTGTACGGGAAAATAGTGTCTCAGCACGTAATCGAAGCTGGTGCATCTGAAACACTAGAGGATTTCTCTAGTGGCCACAATGATAGTGGGTCATGGAACTTGATAAGCTCAATCTTCGGCAGTTCGACGGCGGGCGGGTGCGGCGTGCATTGCACAGTTTTGACTGGCGTTGCCGGAAGTGTTCAGCTCAGGGACTCTTGAAGTTGACGTATACACCGCAAGTGTATCGCGGTCGTCACTGTGGCTCGATCAATATATTTCACAACTCAATCAAACACTGCGTCAGCTACCGTGGTAGACAGCAGATGGACTACATCGGAGTTATTTGTATTCTGGCCGGTGATAAGCAGCTTTATTCCTCGGCTTTGCGTTTGAACTTGACAGCTTCAATGCTGTAGCTCCGCGTTGAGCACCAAAAGTTCGGCATGATGTGTCTCTCGGCAGGCAGGTAGGAAGGAGTTCTTTCGCGGTCGCCGGTGTGCTTTTGCTGGAACGATGAGTTTTGCCACCGCTTGAAGAAAATCTGCCCTCCCGTTGCATAGGACAAGGGGTCCATTGAGAAAAACTCACAGGGTCCTTCATGCATTCGCCTAAGTCGACTCGCAGGTGAAAGTGAAGTTTTTTTTTTTCGCAATCCTATATTGATCATTCCCCGCCCCTTCCGAAAGCTTTCCGCGCGTAAGGTTGTTTTGCATAGCCTCCAGGATCATAACCATTGCAAGATTCCCGCACCTCATCTGGTTTTAGGGGCGAAGCACCTTAGGGCCGAGCCTTGTCGTCCACGTACGAGGTGTCCGTCACGGGTAAATTCGTGGACGTGAGACGCAAAGAAGGTTTAACAACAGACTAATATTAGTCATAATTGTAACAGCACAATATAAAACACTTGGAAGCACAAACCCTTTATACTAGTCGGCGACTAAAACGTACACATTATGGACCTAGCTTTGTCGTCAACTCTCACTGTCCGCTGTCATAATGTATAGAACCGTTGCTATAATCGAAACATGTGTGTGTATGTGAATAAAAATGAAGGTTTACAATAGACCAACATGAATCGTAGTCGTGACGAAACAATACAAAACACCCACAAGCACAAACCCTTTATACTAGTCGGCGACTTCAACGTAGACATTATGGCACTTTATGTCACTTGATGTCACTCAATTTACATTATATGGGGCAACGCTCGGTTACTCACCCATACGATACACAGAGCTTCGCCAATTCGCCATGATTCACTTCGTGGAGATGCGTGGAATTTTAAGGCGAAATTCTTTAATGTCTCATGCTCACGTCCACCCATCTGTCCGTCCATCCGTCCGTCCGTGTCCGTCCGTCCATCCTTCCCTCTGTCCGAGCCCTGGCACGGTGCCAGGTGGCCACCGAGGGAGCAAACGGACGCCGGTGGCGTCGCACAATACAGCTCGCGCTTTGCTTGCGTGGCGTCGCTGTGCCCAGCTCTTGCAATCATGCAAGGAGGGAGACGCGCGCATAGCGTTTCCATTCTAACCGACCTCGTCTCAATGGACACGGGCGTTCGCGGAACACACTTTGGAATTTACAAAGTGTCCGTCAATGTTTCTCCCCCTGTCTCCACGATCGGCCCCTTATTGACCAAGCGAGGATGTCAAGTGATGGCGTCATTACTGGAAATAATGTTATTCGTAGTAATAATGAAGTCATATTGAAGTAAAAACTCTTGGCTTCATGTAGCTCCCGGTGACGTCAAATGGTGACGCTGACGGCGAATTTTCGCGTTCGATGAGGCATCGAAGAGTTTCGCCTCTGTCATCGTCGCTTTTGTTCTATCAACATTTATATAAAACCGGATAGGCACAACCAACATCGGCGTTGTGCTGAAATGACACTTCTGTAGGGTGTTTTTCCAAATAAGCTGCAGTACTGGCGTCGCGCTGTGGTGGAATGATTGTGTGTCATGCAAAATGTCTCGGTTAAAATCCCAGTCCAGCCGTGATGTTAAACATCGGAGCAGTTGCCGGATGAGTTCTGGCCAGCGTTGCTCGGAAAAGCTTGCCCAGCCTAGCCTAGCCTTCTCGCCACGTTCCGAGAAAAAAAACCTGGTATAGCCTAGCATAGCTTCGCCTAGAGAGAGAGAGAGACCGCCGAGAGAGCAACTGATGTGAAGATGGGAAGGATGGAAAGGAGGAGGGGAGAGGGTAAAGCGTTCCACGTCATTGTATTGTATTGCCACGCGCGTTTCTAATTTTCACAGTAGCTGTATTCGGTTTTCGCCCACAAAGACTGTCAGCAATGCTCAGCTCAAACCGCGCCTCCTTGTTCGAGAAGCTTCCCCGATTATTGTAGATCGTTTTGTTAAGATTGCACGCAAGACGCGAACACTCGAGCTTATTCCAGAGCTTGCGCGACAGCCAGTGATAAGGCTGGAATATTCGATGCCACACGTATAAATGCCGACGCGCTTCACTGCTCGTCACTTGATCGACGGCCGACGCTCCGTTCGCCGCTATCTGTGCCAGTGTGCAGAGCTGTAATCTGACTTTACGTTTCACGGCCACAAGTTCGGCCAAATAAACAGTTTCTTCTTTGACCCGCTGACTGTTGCCTTCGTCGACGTCACGACCACGTGACATCCGGTGGAGGTGCTTCCCGGTCCATGTACCGAACGCCCCCTTCCAGCCGTGAGCCAAGCCCACTCCGTGAAAAGGACATCGACGCCGACGCTGAGCAGCGAACCAGCCGCAGGCAACAAGGGCTACCTCCAGAGTTCGGGCCCCTACCGGATAAGACTCGAAAGTCCAAGGCCACGACCACTACTGCGACAACTATGGCAGCCACTGCACCAACTCTCGGAACGGTCGTGATGCAGCAGCCAAGGGAGCCACCGACTTTCCGTGGATCATCTTTTGAAGACCCGGAGACGTGGCTGGAGACGTACGACCGAGTGGCCAGCCTCAACCACTGGGGCACGGAAGAGAAGCTACGTCGCGTCTACTTCTACTTGGAAGACGCGGCAAGAACCTGGTTTGAGAACCGCGAGTCAGCACTTCAAACTTGGGATCTCTTCCGCGGTGCATTCCTGGGCACGTTCACGAGCGTCGCCCGCAAGGAAAGGGCCGCTTCTTCGCTGGAGACACGGGTGCAACTACCAAATGAGAAAGTGGCGATCTTCGTGGAAGAAATGACGCGGCTGTTCCGGCACGCTGACCCCAACATGCCCGATGAGAAGAAGGTCCGTTTGCTCATGCGAGGGGTCAAGCAAGAACTATTCGCTGGGCTGATGCGGAACCCACCGACGACCGTCCAGGAATTCCTTCCGGAAGCAACAGCGATCGAGAAGACGCTGGAAATGCGAACCCGCCAGTACAATCGCCCAACGAGTCAAGACAGCCCAGCCGTTTATGCTCTCGACGACTTGCGCGAAACGATCCGAGCGATCGTGCGTGAGGAACTGCGCAAGCTGTAACCCTCACCACAGCCGCAAATGGACTCCATCGCAGAGATCGTTCGAGAGGAAATCCAGCAGTCGATGGGCACCTCTGAACCGCCGCGGCCCCAGCCGCAAGCTATGAGCTACGCAGCTGCAGCCCGACGCTACGCTCCCGCTCCACGCCCAGGTCAAGAGGTCGCACCGCCGTATTTCCGCCGCCAGACAGCGCCGCCACCACCACCGACGCCATACCGTCCACCCGCCGGCCAGCACTACGCTCCGAGGAAGACCGATGTTTGGCGCGCCCCTGACAACCGCCCGCCCTGCTACCACTGCGGGGAGGCCGGTCACACGTACCGCCGCTGCCAGTACCGACAGATGGGGCTGCGCGGATTCGCCGTCAACGCGCCGCGTCCGCAGCCAGGCGAACGGCCTCGCGACATCGACGACTACATCACCGGAACACAGTGGACACCCCGACGACCTTCCCGCTCGCCGTCGCCCAGCCGCTACATGTCACCGCACCGCGGGCAGTACACTGGCCCAAACCGGGGCCGGTCGCCTAGCCCGTATCCGGGAAACTAAGGGCAGCAACCGATGGAGGTGCGGTTGCTGTACGAAGAAATGCCGAAGATCCTCCGCGGCCGCCGACGACGACAACGCGACGAAACCTGCTGAACACGACGCGAAGCAGACGAAGCCCCTGCCGGCGAAACGTCGCGGACCGACGAAGACGTGACGACGCAACAACGAGGCAGCGCAACAAATCGACGCAGCCGTGACCCGACGCCGCGACCCAACCGCAACGCACGACGACGAACCAGCGACCTCGACGTAATATTCGACGGCCACAACGTCACCGCTCTCGTCGACACTGCAGCCGACTATTCCGTCGTCAGTGGGCCTTTCGCGACGAAGCTGAAGAAAGTGAAGACTGCTTGGCAAGGCCCTGCAATCCGGACCGCTGGCGGTCATCTAATAACGCCGGCCGGTGTTTGCACAGCAAGAGTCACCATCAATAACCGGACTTATCCCGCCAGTTTTCTAATCCTACAACACTGCTCCAGGGATGTGATACTCGGGATGGACTTCCTAAGTCAACATGGCGCCGTGATCGACCTGAGGTCTGAGTCAATAACCCTAACCTCGGAAAACGCACTGCCGCCCCACACGACGCCAGCGACCCATGCTTTAAATTTGATAGATGAGCACGTCACCGTTCCGCCTTTCTCCAGCGTCATCATTTCGGTCGGCAGCGAAGAACCGATAGACTTGGAAGGCGTCATCGAGGGCGACCAGGACCTGCCTTTTAACCGTCAGATTTGCGTCGCAAGAGGCATCGCCGAGCTGCATGATGGCAAAGCTAAAGTAATGCTTACAAATTTCAGCCACGAATGCAGGAACCTCAACATTGGTACGACGGCCGCCTTCATGAATGAATTCGTAGACGCCAGCAACGCTTTCACCTTCTTCGATGCTGCCGAACCTGCTTCGACGAATCGAGGTCCCCGACCAGTTTTCGACGTGAATCCGAGCCTTCCGAAGAACAAGCAATGCCAGCTCGAAGCTCTGCTCCTGCAATTCAGGAACTGCTTCTCGTCGTCAAGGATCCGACAGACTCCACTCGCTAAACATCGCATTATAACAGAAGAAAGCGCCCGCCCAATCCGCCAAAGCCCGTATCGAGTTTCGACACGTGAACGTGAAGCCGTTAAGAAACAGGTCGAGGAAATGCTACGCGACAACATCATTCAGCCGTCCAAGAGTCCATGGGCGTCACCCGTGGTCTTAGTGAAGAAGAAGGAAGGAACCCTACGCTTCTGCGTCGATTTTCACAGTAGCTGATTTTCACAGTAGCTGTATTCGGTTTTCGCCCACAAAGACTGTCAGCAATGCTCAGCGCAAACCGCGCCTCTTTGTTCGAGAAGCTTCCCGATTATTGTAGATCGTTTTGTTAGGATTACACGCAAGACGCGAACACTCGAGCTTATTCCAGAGCTTGCGTGACAGCCAGTGATAAGGCTGGAATATTCGATGCCACACGTATAAATGCCGACGCACTTCACTGCTCGTCAGTTGATCGACGGCCGACGCTCCGTTCGCCGCTATCTGTGCTAGTGTGCATAGCTGTAATCTGACTTTACGTTTCACGGCCACTAGTTCGGCCAAATAAACAGTTTCTTCTTTGACCCGCTGACTGTTGCCTTCGTCGACGTCACGACCACGTGACAGTATAGTACAGCAGGGGAGGGGAAAGGGAAGTGAGGGTGAGGAGCAGTGGTGCAAGGGTAAGGAGAATGGAAAGGAAGATTGGAAGCAGTAATTCATATTATAGGCCTAGTAAGTATAGCGAGGGGTGGGAAAGGGAAGGGGGAGGGGTAGTGGTGAGAAGGTGAGGAGGCGGGGGAGAATGTACATCATAGCACAGCCATGCATAGTATTGCCACGTTCGTTTCTTGTTTCGTTTTGCTGTAATCGGTTTATGCCCACAAAGACTGTCAGTAATGCTCGGCGCAGACCGCGCCTAAGTGTTTGAGAAGCAGCCAATTGTAGTAGATCGTTTTGTTAAGATTGCGCGCAAAACGCGAACAGTCGAAGCTTATTCCAGAGCTTGTTCGACCACTAGTGATAAGGCCTGATAGTTCGATGCGTGATATATAAAAGACGGCGAGTCCAAACGATGATCAGTTCATCGACGGCCGACGCTCTGTTCGCCGATATCAGTGCACAACGTGGATTGCTTGCTGTAGTCTGAGTTTTTGCATGCCGGCCACAAGTTCGGCCAAAGAAGAGTTTCATCTTGGGCACGCCGACAGCTGCCTTCGTCAAACTCATGTCCACGTGACGTCTGGTGGAGGTCACGTGGTCGGTTGAACGGGAGGGGGCGTCCGGAACATGAACGAACAGCGCATTCACCGCCGCAGGACGATCGGGATGATGAT
This sequence comes from Rhipicephalus appendiculatus, assembly GCA_030522465.1. Taxonomy (NCBI): domain Eukaryota; kingdom Metazoa; phylum Arthropoda; class Arachnida; order Ixodida; family Ixodidae; genus Rhipicephalus; species Rhipicephalus appendiculatus. The sequence goes on from JALIZH010027980.1 coordinate 12,197, forward strand.
TGCTTGGGAACCATAAGCGCCGACGAGTTCGCCAGAGCGGCAGCGAACTGACCTGGAACTCAGGGGCCTTGTGGAATGCCTCGAGGGCAAGACCGCCACTGTTCCGATGGTATATAAGGGAGGACTGGCGTCGTTCTTCCTGCGAAACCGCGCTCTCCTAAAGAACTTCTCCCCCCTTCGAGCCAAACACCCTCTCGTGGAACAGGCCCAATGGCCTGCAATGCAATTGAGTACGGTTGTTGCGAATCTATTTCCACTCCGCGACGTTTGAGACGAGCGTACGCTACCACGCAGGTGCGAACAGGTGTTGCCCCGCGCTGTCGCGGAAGACGTGACAAGTTGGCGCGGGTGCGGGAACCCAAGCACGGGCATGCGCCCCGCGCCGCGCCGCCAGTTCGTCAGAATCACGGTTACGGTATAACGGTGTAAGATAAATACTTTTTTATGCGCCGTAGTCAGAATAAAACTTCTGTGTGATGCGTCGTAGCCAAGGAGGTTTTCATAAATCTTGCTGGGAGTGCAGGCCGCCTATGCATAACAATAAGCGGCAGTGAAACCTCCGTGCCGCGCCGCGCGGCGGCCATCTTGCCATGAGGCAAGCTAGGGTTAAGGCAGGGCATTAAGGGGGAAGTTTTCAAGAATAAGCAGACAATTCGCAGATAAGAATATAGTCGACTTTATTGTTTCTTTTGCCGTTTTTTCATACGAAGCATGCACACCGACGAGGGTATGTAACGCTGGTTTTTTTTAAAGAACAATATTCGTGAGAGCAGACCTCACTTTCGGCACTAATTTTCTTGTTTATTTTGTTCTTCACGTGACGGAATGTTATGTATATGTAGAGTTCCCGGCCACTTTCTTTGCGTGGAATATAAATTTGGGTGTCCAGAGTATCACACAAAAGGACATGCTATTCGAGAAGGATATGTTACTCAAGGCTTTCACTGAAAGCCATTTCTTTTTTTCTCGAGACAAGTTCAAAACCTTCAGGACCAGTAGTTTTGGCTTTTGCATGGACGTGCTTCAAAAATTGAAGGGACACTTTGTACATTCCAAAGTGTGTTCGGCGAAAGCGTGTGGCCATTCCACTGATTATGCCATGTCTTTTTTTCTTTTACACTCTCAATGGGATAAGACACAAACCGAATGGGTGCGTGTTTTCTTTCTTTAATTCTTCACCGCGAATCGCAGCCAGACGCGAGACTCATCTCTTTCCCTCCGGCCGCATGCGTTAGTATTTTCTCGCGCTTTGCGCATCGTGCAACGCCATCCGCGTTCCAGCTCTTAAATTGACGGGCCCTTTGTAAAGTTGGAAAGTGTATTCCGTGAACGCCTGGGTCCATTGAGACGGCGTCCGTCAGAATGATTGCAAACTCTGGGCACAGGGACGCTACGCAAGCAAAGCGCGAGCGCTATAGAGTCCGACGCGACCGGCGTTCCGTCTGCGCATCCCGGCGGCCACCTGGCTCCGTGCCAGAGCTCGGATGGACGGACGGACGGATGAACAGACAGACAGACGGACGGACAGATGGACGGACGGACGCCGGACGGAGGTCGGACGGACACCGGATGGACACCGGACGGACGTGAGCATGAGACATTAAAGCCATTCGTCTTAAAGATTACCACCATCTCCCGCTAAAGGGAACGATGTGTATAAGCACACTGCGCTTCTAACTCTCCGACGGGAACGCCACTACCGGCGGCGCGCGCGTCCTTGGGGTGATAGAAGCTTTGTTTGAACGCCGCGACCGGTGGCAGTGTTCGCGCCAGCTCCTTCGTGTTTTTCCGCAGTTTTGGAAAACATTTCTTCTTTTGGCGGTCATTCCATAGCTCAGCGTTGCAGCAACAAAATTCGTTGAGTTGTGGGCTGTCACAACACCGACAGCGATTCCCCTGGAACAAAGTTTTACCGCTTCCCGAAGCCTCACTTGGGAGGAGAGGCGCCGACGTTGTATACAACTTGTTCGCCGTGAAAAGTAAAACTTTTTCTTATTTTTATTTGGTGCAAGGTGATACTCTTATTCCATGGGAGAGGTGCCCATGGAATGGAACATTGTTTCAGACCTGCCTTAATTACGATAAGGCCATTAATCATGGTCTCCAAATGGCGATGTATTTTTTGTTTCACGCCGTATGCCGCTGTCGTGAAGAGATTGTTTAATTCTCGTTATTTCTTGCGCAGCTTTGATGGAACAGACTGGGAGCCCTCAGAAAACAGCGGAATATGCAGTAGGCATTTCGTTGACAATGCTAAGGCCAGTAAACAGGAGCACCCAGCCATCACCTTAAAGAAGGCTTCAATAGCTCACTCATGCGAACGATACGAAAGGTGCGATAACATTTATGCGTGTTTTGCAAGTTCGTTAGGCTTGACAGCCTTTATCAATGTATGCTCCGCTGAAAAATTACACCATCTCCCGCTAAAGGGAACCATGATTAGATGTGAAGCAGCGGGCGCTAACGCTTACACTGGCGGCGGCGTTGACGGCGCTCATCGCAGCGTTGCACAGGAGAGAAACCTGGGGGGCGCAAAAGCACGCAGTGATGGACCGGTGTTTTCTACTGGAACATCCCAATCGCTGCGAATGGGCAATGAGAGACAGAAGACTCGGACTCGACACAGAGACCTGCAGTCCACTTTTAGTTAACGCGCACGCTGCGAATTTTTTATCGTTCGATAACGCACAGGAGAAATCTCCCACCGGCACCACCTTGCAGGTCAAGATTCATTGCCATATATACGGGGTGGCCAGTGAACGGTTGTGCAGCGAGCAGTCGGTTTTTTCAATAAGAAACTCGCTAGCAGACGCTGCCGGCGTCGGCGTCGCGAGGCGAGAGGAGGGAGCGTAGGAGGGGGATGACGCGCATGCGCAGTGGGGGGTGTGGACTCCGCGGGCAGGGGAGGCCTAGAGGAGAGAGAGGTGAAGAGAGGAGGTTTTTTTAGTTTTATTTTTTTTAATGGGTTGGCGCATGCGCAGGGGGGGGGGGGTGGACGGACGGACACCGGACGGACGTGAGCATGAGACATTAAAGGCTTTCGCCTTTATATGAGTATTCAGCTTGCAGTGGACACTATTTCAATAGCTTCTATACATGCTTTTCGATATTATTTCGTTATCTAGAATCGCTCTGCTCCTGTCAATGAATCAATTGAAAGAGGCATCCCTAGTGGCATCCTCAGTCGTAAGTTTAAGTCAACGAGCGTATGGACATGCAGTCTATAACCATGGATTCCGGTCCCAAAGTCCACATATCTAACTTGTCGCCCACAATCTCAACATGTTTCCTAATTTTTCAGCAACAATCAACGTAGAGTGCGGATTCTCTGTGCGACATCAGGCTAGCTTTTTCGAGACAGTGACTCAGCTGTGAATCCAGCCTTTCATTTGATGAAACTGTGTGCCGATAGTGCGATCTGCTGACAGTGCTCGATATTAAACTTCCAGCGTACACAATCATAGCCTGACGGAGAGTAGAAGGGCAGCGTTAACACAAACGCCCGTAGCTCGGATGGATACGTGCCTTACTGGTCTTTTCGTGTCCTGTGGCGGAGTTTCTGTATGTATGAGGAACTTGCTGGTTTTACTCGGTGCATACAGATAACAATATTAAAAGGCACGAATTTAAGAAAAGACAGGTCCTAGTCTATTGCCCAAACGACGTTACTTAACCTCGTAGTAGCGAGTTACTCTTTTAATTAACACAACAAGGAACCGAGAACGAAATATAGGGAGTAGCCTATTTAATTTCGACGAATAGTGAACGGTGCGTCCTTTTCCTATTCGCGCACCGCTCCAGTGGTACAAACAAGCGCAAGGATGTGTATCACGGGGTTTCGCAGGTGTTTCGCAGGGGTTTCGCAGCCCAGTCCTGTTTAAACAATTCGGCCAGAAGTGCCTCTAACATATGTGATCGCCGTCTTTTGGCTTCCAGTGTTCCCGTCATCTTAAGGACACAAATGTTCATAAGAGCTAGCTGTTGGGCCAGTTGGTGCACCATGAACTTCAAAGACGGGGTACCACCGAATACACAAAAGCATGTATACAAGAAGGCGGTACACACGGACGAACGCTGACAGTTGAAAATCCAGCGTCCGTCCGTGTGTTCCGCCTTCTCCTTGTGTAGGCGTTTTTTTTTGTATTCGCTGGTACACCCTCTTTGAAGTTGACAAATGTTCAGAAACACGCCCCGACGTGTTTCGAACATTCGAATCCTTAAGAAACCTGTTAGGATAAAAGAACAACCGTGAGATGTCAAGACAGGTTGCGAGCTCTCAACATGTGTTCCGGCATACAGAGAAGTTTTCATCGAGCTCGAAATGTGCTACTCACAAATGAAACTTTATCCCAGAGCACCTTTTCGCTTTATTAATATAGCCGTAAGGAACGCACGATGTATCCATTGAAATATCCGTACGCCACAACGGCGGCCAGAGAACATTTCTGCGGCCGCAGCGGCTAACGTTGCGGAAGGCGCGCTTCTGCCTATGGCAAGATGGCAGCGCGCGGCTTCACCTTAGGGTCGCCTCCTCCACTCCAGCAAAGTTTACTTTAACGTCCTTGGTCGTAGCTTCCGAGATTGTGCGCTCGAATCTCGGAGGCCCTAATGTACCTTCGTGTACCTTCGCGCTTAGATTACAGATGCCGTCGGCGTCGCGCTACCCTTTTTTTATTAACGCGTCGACGCGTGCTGTTGTCATGGGACTGTGTTTATACGTGTCTGCCACGTCGATGCAAGCCATGGCCTCGCGCATCAGATATCATATGAAAGGTGGACAAGGACCGAAAGAGAAAGTGAACGGTTTTGGCGAAGGAGCTTCGCCTCACAACGTCAACATGCACAATAGTTGGGGACGCGTACACCTGCGAATTACCCGATTGTGCGAGCACGGCCCTATACCTCCCGATAAACATCGCGAATACCACCGCGACAAGGAAATAATAACAGCAAACGACCGCGGTTGTAAGATTTTCTGGCCTTCATCAAGCGCGTTCAAAGCGCTCCTTAAGTCACTTTCGCCGCACGTACTTTGTTGTCCTGCGGAAAAGCGTAGAAAGATTAGGAAGGGGCTACTAGCTGTCGCGGCTCGCAACACACCTGATTCAAAAACTAGCAGTTGTTCCGTGTAAGAATACAACCGACGAGCGAAGCTCCTAAGAAATGGGACGCAAACGACTATGTACGTTTTCAAGCTGTTTAACCATTCGAAGGATGCGACGCAGGTTGTTATGTTGGTGTCTCGGTCGATGCCAATGATCCTGCGAAACTAGCGTTCGCTGAAGGTGTCCACATCGGGCAGGTGGTATTTCCAGTACTCGCAGAAACGGTCGAACCTGCAGTGGATGTACTATCGGAGGAAGGAAGAGATGGGAGCACGGAGGAAACTGTAGTCGTCCATGGCAGCAGTGTGTGTGTGTGTGTGTGTGTGTGTGTGTGTGTGTGTGTGTGGTACAGGGAGAACGCTGGCTTCTTTTAAACGCGAAGTGTTTTTTCGCCGCGCGCCTTGTTTGCGCCGCACGCGTGGAGAGTGTCTGCTGCGCTCGGTGGCGGGAACGCGCGTGCGCCGGTTGGAGGGGGAGAGGGCAGAGACGGAGAAAGAGGGAGACAGGTGGGAGAGGGGTGCTAGCGGTGGTGCGGCGGGGGAGCTTCGACGGCGGTAACGGAGCTTCCTCCTAATAATTATAATTAGAAGGAGCTTCGCTTCTAATATTTAGACTGGCACACACGGGCCGTGTATTTACGAATCTAAGTATGATCATTGACATCTAAAAACATCACGGGACGTTGCCGTGGCCCTGAGAAAGAATAATCGAAAACGCACGCCAGCTTTCTATTTCTCATGCTAATTTTCTATCTTTTCTGGTGATAAGAATTTTGGATGATACGAATATTTTTGGTGAGCCCGCGAGATTCGTATCACCGACGTTTTACTGTATTTGGAAGGTGAGATGCTATCTCTTAACTGCTTAGTAAATCATTTTGACCTTCGTGTTTGAGAGCCCGTGCTGAGAAGATGGCGAATACTACTTCTGTAACTTCACAGTACATCACACCCATCTTGGCAGTTTCGTTCTCAACGTACCTTCAGATGTCACTTCAACTTCGTTGATGGTACTAACCTCCTGACCACATGCTATACAAGAATTGAAGACTAAACACACGATTGCAGGAAACAGAACAAGTACAGGCAATGCAGTTGCCATTGCGAAACACGCTCCCCGCAAAATGGGACAGAAATTTTTCGATGTCAACCTATATATATATATATCGATTTTCAATATGTCAGCGTTCTGAAATGTACACGTCCGACATGTGCAAGCACTTCGCTGCACGTCAGAAATATTGAGTGCCCGTTATTAAAGCAAAGCCTGTCTGTGTTAGTGTACGTGAAACATACACTAACGCAGACATGCTTAACGCTCTGTTTATGGACGCGGCAGCTGTCTAAGATTACGAAGAATGTGTGCACCCCATCAATTTCTTTGGCGTTAAAAGCGACATTAAGTAGAATGCAAACGAAAAGAACACGAGGAGAAAAGGGCACCAGAACCGACATAACATTTTCTTCAAGGATGCATTTTAAGTTTCTATATGACTGACTCGAGGGTTCACGTTAAGCCTTCGGTTGTTTCATTGGACGACCATATAGATCTGTGTATTCGCTAATTTGGACGAAAATGTTAACTGAGGGTTCGGTACTCTTTGCAAGGGGACTCGCAAATGGAGCAGAACCTTTTTTGATGCGTTCCTGCTTCGTGCGATTTCCCGATGCAGTTACGCTGCTTTTCAGCCATTAGTACTTTCCCATATATTCAGAACCAAGGCCCGTACTGTGCTCGTACTGTGTCCATCTTGTCTTGTGTCTCTGTAGTGTTCACGCCAACTTTTACAAATATGCGTCGTTTCCAACTCGCCTCTCTCTCTGCCTTATTGCAAGGTTGTATTTATTGCCAGAACTCGTACGATCGTATGACGCGGTTTACGGGCTCGAGATCTTTCTTTCTTTATTAGTTTATTTAGAACCACATTGAAATTGTGCAACGGGACACGGCTAAAAGCAAACATTGCCTGACTGGGCCATGTCACCCATACTACGGCGGCGGCGGCGGCAGTAGCAGCAGCAGCAGTAGCAGCAGTAGCAGCAGTAGCAGCAGCAGCAATAGCAGCAGCAGCAGAGGCGGCGGCGGCGGCGGCGGCGGAAAGACTATAGTTTCAGCCATAAAAACATAAATGGAAGTAAATCACTACCCTTGTTTTACACAGAGGAGATGTACAATTCATCAAAATTAAAGACAATAATTGAAAAACAAAAACATTAATGTTATACAACTTGACAGGTACCTAGTAAGCACTACAAAAGTAGAAGCACAAACATAACAAAAGAATGGACGTATAACTCTCGAGCAAAAAAAAAATTACTGAAAGGCAACCTAGAACAACCTGATGGGGCTCACGAGCCACATTCGGGGAAAGAAATAAATAATACGAAAAAAAAATCGCAGCCACACATTCACATATCCCCTATTCCCCATCCCCAGTGCAGGGTAACATACCAAATACTACCTTCTGGCGAAACTCCCTGCCTTCTTTTTCTCTCTATCTGTCTCTCATCTGCGGGGGAAAAAATTTAGGCAGATCCCAGCTACCACGGGAATCGATGTTATGCGAAGCATGTGTATGTACGGTGACTGGGTTTTAACTTTCTTATTCAGTTAAACGTTACGAAATGACGCTAAAGAAATGTACAAATTATACACGCACAGACATATGTTGAACAGTCGCGTATGTTTCATATAACCAGTTGTTTACACTTGTGTAACGATGCCAACAGATACATGGGTATTCCCAACACTAGAAGCCGTAAGCTGATATGTAGCGCTTGTGATTGCGAGGATGGTAGCCCTGGATAGTTCTACGTAACCCAACTACAGTGGATGGCGCTAAGTATACCAGTGACGTTTACCCGACTTGACTCCTTCATTATAGAAGAATGTATGTAATGTTTTGAAAATGAGATAGCCAGCACTGCAAACACAAATGACGTTTCACCAACAATACGCCTGCATTGGATCTTTTACCAAAGCATTTTCGAGACCTGACGTGCCTCTGTGGTAGAATACTTGATTGCCATGCAGATTGCGTGGGTTCGATTCCTGCTGGGAGTCTAATTGCTATTCTTTGCATTTGTAGCGTCAATGCCGCCGATGTCACTTTTTCTTAACGCTGTCGCCTTTAAATTACCAATATCCGTCCTTGCCGTTCCTGGGTAGGTATAAATTGTCAAACACCTGTGGCTCATACCCGCATACTGCGGCCCGTTGTATACGGGTATGAGCCACACGTGTCTGGAGAAATGAGTTTGACGACGTACGCGACGGAATTTTCACGTTATTCAAATCACAACCAGCCACACATTCGTCAAAACCTATTACCCTCCCATGGTAACTTTGGTCGACCTCAAGTTAAGGAGGTGATCACGAAAGCACCCAGACGTAGGCGGCTAGATAGATAGATAGATAGATAGATAGATAGATAGATAGATAGATAGATAGATAGATAGATAGATAGATAGATAGATAGATAGATAGATAGATAGATAGATAGATAGATAGATAGATAGATAGAAACGCCAAAGCGCATTTAATACATCCGATACGAAATCGAAGGTTTTAGATCGTGTTAACTGCCATAATGAAAACGAGTGATATCGGAGCATAAGTTTACTTTAGGGCCGATTAGTGTCAGGAAAGTTGATGATAATTAATCGCATTAGTTCAGTGAAAGATCACATGTCTTTCTTATGCCTAATATCATATCTCATGTAACGATCCTGCATCGTTATCTTACACGACACGCTTCCTCGTACTGGGCCTCTAAGATCCGCAGTGGCAGCGCGACCAAACACTAATAAATCCAAGGGATATACAAGGCTTCGGGCACCTGACGGAGCAGATATGAAGCACGCGCTTCCATCTACGCAGCCTCTGAGATCCGCATCGACAGCGCGAAGAAACAGAAAGCTAACCCAAGGAATACACCAGGGCACATGAACACCGAGGGGTCACTGGCACTACCAGACACCTAATATATTCACCAAAATCACCTCGAAATTTTCTTGTTTCGGATTTTGGACGATACCTTTAATTTGATGGATGGTCTCCGTTAAAGTGCAGGCAGTGCGGTGGGCCAACACAGTGGTCTCAAGGGTGAACTCTTACTCCACGTCTTTGCGCGAGCTTGTGGCCACAGAAGCTATCCGAGTCGCGGAAGAATATCTGTCATACGGTCCTCTTTCTGGAGCTAGCGATGCAGAGTGGGATAGGCACACCATCTAGGGTTAACGATAGATGGTCGGATAGTGAACTCGCGTATCTATCCTGTTCCGATAGTTCGTGGGCAAATGACAAATATAAATGCTAGTACTAGACGCTTGGTAAGGATTTCTTTGGCTTCACATCTAATGATCACGCGTTTCGCATTGTTTCTTTTTTTATCTTTCTGCCCATCCAACTGCTGATATTTCTAGAATTCAAGGAAGCCTGCTTCTTATATGACACTACACGAGCTGTTGGTTGATCGATGTGCCAACATGGTTATTCTTGTCTCGCCAACTGTCAGAAGAGATTTTCGTATTGTTGTTCCTCGGAGATCTCTGGAAGAAGGTTTACTCTAGCCTTCTTATTTACCTTATCACACAAGCCTTACGGCTTCAGTAAGTGATTTATCTAGAACGAATGCAGAAATCGATCTGGCCAGTTTTTCAGAGCTATTACTATCTAAACCTTCGAATTTCGGAGATGTCTGAATAATTAACACTAATTCATCGGCTTTGTCCATATTGTTATGGCGAAAAACAATTGCACATGTAAATGCAACTGTAACCAAGGAAGTTTGTTTTGTTTTTAGCAGCAATGGCAGCGACAACCGCGGCGGCCACGTAGCTGACGCTGTTGTACTTGATGTATATAACTATGCACGCGCCAGCCGTATACTGCCGCTCTAACAGAAAACATTGAACACATGCCCAAGGTTAACCCAAACTGCCTCCCAAAATGAAGCAACAGAAGAGAAAAGCAGCAGGAGAAGTGAAAAACGGACAGAAAAAAACATGGCGATTCGGACAGAAAAAGGCAACCTGTTGAGTATATATATATATATATATATATATATATATATATATATATATATATATATATATATATATATATATATATATATATATATATATAACGTATGAACAAGGCGATGGTAGGAGAAGCCTGACGAAGAAGTGCGCGTGCATTGGAATAAATGAAAGGCATCTGAACCACGACGTATCTCGCATATATATATATATATATATATATATATATATATATATATATATATATATATATATATATATATATATATATCTATGTGTGTG
>JALIZH010027982.1:0-72031 GCA_030522465.1 Rhipicephalus appendiculatus
ATTTATTTTATTTGCATCATCCTCGATTTTGCGGTCACGGACAAGGTGGTGATTTTTCGCTCACAACCAATGACGCCGCTGCCGACGCCGACACCCACGCCAACGCCGGAATTTCTGTGAAACGAGCTCTTTAACGCTATCGCGTTAATGCCAAAGGTCATGAATCGCGGCAAAAACTTGGAAGGCACTTGAGCTTCGCGATCCAGAGTAGAACGTGATAGCGTGATTGAGCTCCGTGCGCATCGCCTTCCCAATGGCTAGCCTTGCTTCGGTTATCGGTGCATGGCTCAGCCCTGCCGTAAGGAAATGCACGACTATGCGTGTGACATTGGCCGTTTCAAGCTATCCTAGAATGCCCACGGCACGAACAGTTAAGTGCCCGCTACGCGATAATTTTTCCTTTTGCGAATTAGCGGAGGGCCCACTACGCGTTCGTAATGCACTACGCGAACCTACACAGCTGCTCCTTTGTTGACACTTTTGCAGCGGATGATTGAAAAAATCGGGGGAGCCCTTAAGCTTCGCCTTTTAGAGTTTAATGCGATAGCGATATCCTGTCCCTAGTGAGTACTTCAATCATTTAGTGGAATTAGCGGAGGGCCCACTACCCGTTCGCAATGCACTACGCGAACGTACACAGCTGCTCCTTTGTTGACACTTTTGCAGCGGATGATTGAAAAAATCGGGGGGACCCTTAAGCTTCGCCTTTAAGAGTTTAATGCGATAGCGATATCCTGTCCCTAGTGAGTACTTCAATCATTTAGTGCATACTATGTAATGGGTAGCACGCTTTAAACCACGAGCAATTATGCGCGGGAAATGCGAGGAATGTTTTCGATCTTCTTATGCACACACTACGTGGTCTTAAAGGAATACGTGCAGTAACGTGTGTTCCTTTTGTAATGGGTGGACGGCTTTGAACCACAATGTCGTTATAAAATTCACATCGTCTGACGCCCGATGGCAATGTACGCTTGTACCACGCAATATTACTGCGATATTACGTGCTGTATTGTGGCGCCTGCATACAGGACGCGTGTGTTTGTAAAGCATGAAAAATTATTTTCACTGTATTTCCACGCAGTGGAAGTTATTTTCAATGTAATCCCAAGCAGAAGCGTGGCAGAACGCCTGGTTGCCGCGAAGGCGGCCTAGTTTCGATTCTCGCTCGAAACTAGGCCAACGCCGACGCTGACACCTGAATTTCTGCTAAACAAGCTCTTTAACGTTATCGCGTTAAAGGGAGTGCAAAAGTATACTCTCTGTCTACTCCCCACTTATCTTGTTCTCTTCCATGCGAATACTTGCGAAGACGTTCAAAATTACTTTATAGTTAAAAGCAGCGAAAGTCATTATGGCACCGAGAGTCATTACGTCCAGTCATTAGTTCAAACGTTATCTACTTGATCGAATTATCATATTGTCACAAAGCGTAGATTGACGAAACGAGACATTCTCTGTTAAGGTTAGGTTAAACGGGCATCGCGCGGACACGGCAAATAAATTACCGAACGCAGTGGGACAGTATTTTAATGTAGCGGGTCACAATCTTAACGATCTCAAATTTTATATATTTCAATCAAATTTCCTGTCCCCAATAGATAGAAAATAAAAGTCATACCTTACTCTAAAGTTTAATTCACTCAAGCCAGCCGGTAGAAACGTTTCAAAGAGGCCTCTCAATCTATCCGATATGGTACGTACGCAACGAAAACCGAGGAGAGTTAAGCCCTTCTGGGAATTTCTAACCTGCTCTTGTCAATGCTTCCTTCTGACAACCATACTTCAGCTAAACGTATTCCCCGCCTTCGCTTTCTTTCTTTGTCTACCTCTTTCCTTTTGCCTCACCCAATTCATCATGGCGGCCTCTCCTGTCCCACCCCGCTTTCACAGTTGCCCTCTCTTCCTCCTTTGTTTGGATTGAAGGAGAGGTTGCGAAGCACAAGCGCCAAGGAAAAATGTTGCGGCTTTGAAGAATACAAGTGCGTTTCTGGAGACGTCACCTCCAGCACAACCTCTGTTTACAAATATGTTAACACAGTGACTGCATGTGAAACGCATAGAAGGTTTTCTATTTAGAATTAAGTTCTGATAAACGATCCAGCAGCCTCGGTGCCTTCCGTGAACAACCAGCAGACGCGGCTTCCACGTTCGTTCAGCCGAACAGGGCGGAAACAGAAATTGTTTCGCAATCGAAGTTTTGTGTAGGGCTAGTGTAGTTATCCCGCAGGAAACTCATCACTTTGCGCATATTGCGCACCCGGTTCAAACTTCCGCCAAATGCATCGAAGCCCAAATTTGGGCATGGGGCAGCATGGTCGAAATCCACGTCGTAAGCAGCCAGGGCAAAGTTCAGCTTCAGGTTAAAGAGCTTGCTTGCGCATGCCTGTCAAAAGAAAAAAAGAACATGTCACGTGTGCTGAAAGAAGGTATTTCTTCCTTAGCCCCATTATAAACATTGTGTTCCCTTTCTTTACTCTCAGGAGTGTCTGTGACAGAGACACATAAAATGCAAAAGCAAAGACCAAGAGTTATCATGATGCCCACCTGGCATGCAGAGCCCCATTGTATGTAACTAATGTCACCTAGTGAGACTTGGGAAACGTTATAGAATTGCCCTTTTTGCGACTGAAAATGTTACAGCGACGTTTCACTGTGATGATTCCAGCGACGCATCAGTGAATCGGTGCTATTCCCTCCTGCATTGCCAGCGCAATATCTCAAGGCCATCCGCAATGGCTTTGTCATCCGCAGCATTTGGAGTGAGTTGACGGAGCAAGGTATCGCTTCTAACGCCCACGTTCACCACCGCCCTCGAAATGCTGTATCAGCCACAACAAGAGAGAAGCCATCGAGTCTGCAAAAACGGTTTCTGTAGGTGCAACTTCTGCTCCGCGACCGTGTAGGGCTGAGGCGAGTGAAGTGGCTTTTGCGGATACACGCACGAGAAGTTCGGAAAGATGGAACGTGATGTTTCCGAAGCGAGCCTTGGGGGGTGCTGCAAACTTTAAAGGTTATTACGCGAGCCTGGAATAACTCTAGATCCTGTAAGACAGGGGTCTCAAAAACGCGGCCCGCCGACCTCTCGCTTGCGGCCCGCGCATGACAGTCTTTGTCCCATATTAAAGACGATAGTCTTGGGATATTTCAACGCAGATATTTTGGTCTGTCTGTCTGTCTGTCTGTCAACCAATTCAGCCATCCGGCCAAAGTTTCACCACTTATGAACATTCCGATAAAAAAAACAAATATTAGGCATATCTGAGGCGCAGCATCAATACGTAAGTATTAGGTGGTGTGTTTCTTTAATCGAATATACATAGATACGTTAGTCTAAAGACCCTAGTGTTTCTTAGGCTGCGCTGAGCTTAAAATGCGACGCTAAGCATGAAAAAGTCTTCTGCCGACGATATGGTGCTGCCGCTGGCAGTGGCCCTGGCTTCTGCACAAGCTCATGTTTCCCGATGCCACTGCCAGATGGCGTCCGTATCTCGCGGAGCGCCTCCTCTATTTTATCAATGCCAGCCAGATGCGGCCGATTCAACATAGAGGAGGCGCTGTCTGAGGAAAGGAAAAACAGTAGGACGGCCGGCTGAAGACTATCGTCTTTCGACGACATTTGCAGCGAAGCACGCACGCAGATACGCGGCCAATTTTTAGTTTTATGACTGTGACTGTTCGTAACACTGCTAACTAGTTCTCGCATTATTTTATCGCCTATCGTGATTAACAACTCTTTGTGCGCGTAAGCTATACACACGGTACTGGTGCTAAGCTTTTCCTCGAGAGGCACCCGATGCTGTCACCTTGTGTTGAACATAACCATGGAAGAAAAAGTCTATACTTCATGAAGGATCGGTGTCCATGTTTTAGGCACTATGTATATCGGTATCCATATTCTTCTCGAAACCTGACGCCGAATCCCCTTTAGAAACGACCCATACACGAGGCATAGGAAAGGTTTGCTTTCAAGTGGCAAAGTTAACTGGCATATTGTTCAAACTCATCCCCCCCCCCCCCCCTCCCGCTTACAATTCACTGTCCCGGCCCTTTTCGGGATAAAATTTCGTGATTGGGGCCCGGTAGCTGAAGTGAGTTTGAGACCCGTGTAGTAAGGTATCCCTGTCCGCTTTTACAGAAACGATATCTAGGAGACGCCACAGCCATTTCCACAATGGAACGAGCCCCTGTCGCTGTAGGATACCCTAGCGCAGATGCCGGATCAATGAGCTCCGCTACCACCAAAGAGAGCGTGAGAGGTGGAATTCCTACGAGGAGGAGGTGGTGGTGGTCTGTTTACCTGCTCTAGCTGTGGCGGCAGCACCCAATCGTGATGGCGTTGCTCAAGTTCACGCAGGGATACGTCACTATCTTTGGATGGTAGCGGTGCTGATGAGGAAATATCTGACACGGGGGAAATGCTTGATGTCATCGAGGGAGATCTGCATGTTTTTGCCTGTGCGACCAGACCCCCTACTGGTCTCAGCACAGCGCGGTGTTGCTCATTGCTTGCAACCATCTTCTTCCTTTTTGCCTCTAGATGGCGTTGCGTTGCGCGGACAAAATCGACGACTCCGATTTCACATATGGGGCACGTATGCTTGGGCGTAAAGTATTAGAGGGGAGAAATGGGACATGGGTAGGAACGAAAGCTTGTATTCAGGGCGTTTTGAGTGCCGCAGTCTAGACCCGACCATAGGATGGTAGCAAACAAAACCGCGTTGTTACAAGTGGTTGAAGCCCCTTTCCGGCGATGAAGTGACGCAGCGGCGATGCCGCCGATGCAGCGTCTCCAAAGGGAGTGCGGACTTGTCCGCTGTGTTAGTTGCCTTCACCCCAACCCGGCAACACCAGTTTGCAGCACACTTCCGTAACAACTTAGCCAAAAGAAACGCTTCAGTCTACTCATCTTACCAATACGCGCTTTGGGTCCTCTGTAACTACTCCCTAACAGCAGAGCTGCTTAAGCTTCGCAAAAGTCGGGAATGATCCGCGTGTGAAGAAGAAGACGCGTCTCCGGCCAGCAGCATCGCCAACGCTCGGGTGCTGGGCTCGCTGGGCTCGCTGGGCTCGCTCACCGTGAGCTTCTGGTTGCTGCCATCTTTCTAGACGGTGCTCCGCTCGGCCTCGCTGTGTTGCATTCGCAGAATCACCACAGAAGCATACTGTCAATAAACCTCTTCTCACGCGCAATACCAGGCGGGTTTGCTCCATAGAAAGCGAGAAAGTATGTGTCAAGTAGCTCCTAACATATAGTCTTGTATAGCATAGTACAGCAAAGGGGGGGAAGGGGGGGAATGAGGGTTAGGAAGTATGCGCTCGCAAGTTTTGTAGAGTATGCGTTGATTTTACAGCACTACAAACGAAGGGACAAAAGTATCTTGTTCCGTCCTTTAATAATATCAATGGCAATATATTGTTGTGGCCGAAGCCACGATATGATCATGTAGTGGAGGGCTCCGGAAATTTTGACCACCTGAGGTTCTTTAGCGTGTACCTAAATCTAATTACACGAGCTTCAAGCCTTTTCGCCTCCGTCATATTTGCGGCCGCCGCGGCCGGGGATTCGATCCCGCGGCCTGCCGGACAATTTCGTCCTGTTATTTCTTGAGCTATGAAAACGAAAGTATTCGAATTAGCCCAAATCTAGACGCTTGCATAGTAGTTTGGCAACGACGTCGGAAATAGAGTCGGGATGAGGTGGAATGATGTGATGGTGAGGAGTAGACGAGAAGGTGAAGCAAAGCATTGTCTTACATTGTATACTACAGCAAGAGGGAAAGGGAAGTGAGGGTGACAAGTGATGTGCGAGTGAGGAGGAGACAAAGGAGGGTAGGCAGTGAAGAGCATAGCGTAGCTTATTGTTATTCCAAACAGCGCAGGAATGGGACACTGATGAGAATGCACAACAGAGGCGCTGACTTGCAACATGATCTTATAGCGCGAACGCGAAATATACACGCACAAAAAGACAAGAGAAGGCATGTGATGAAGAGGATAAAAAAGGCCCCCCACCTCCCCGAAGGGAATCGTGAGGAAATGCGAATGCATTTCGCGCGCGCTTCACTCCATTTATATATGGTGGTTGTGCTTCGAAGAAGGAAAAGGCGCCTAATTTCTGAAGCCTGGTCGGGAGTACGGCGCAGCGCCTGTTTTTTTTTCTTTTTTTTTATTTCTTTAGATATATATATATATATATATATATATATATATATATATATATATATATATATATTGTCATGACCAAGAACAACGCTGGAGCTCTGGCGCGCGGGCAGCTAGCGCGTAGTAGAATTCTAAGTTTCTACAGCGCGACTGGACGCGGACGGAAAGGAACACGCAAACACACACACAGCGCTGTTTTTTTTTTTTTTTTGTGTGTGTGTTTGCGTGTTCCTTTCCGTCCGCGTCCAGTCGCGCTGTAGAAACTTAGAATGAACAACCAACTAGCCCGCCAACGCACTTTGGCGTAGTAGAAAAGGAAGAAGGAGCAGAATAGAACAGCTTGCCCGACGAACGGGTGTCTCTGTCTCGCTCATTACAATGGCGCAGTTCGACAAGTGAACCTTGCAGCTGAAGCCACCTCTACGGGCTCCTGGGTCGTCGGCGTTGCGGGTCTCTACGTCTAAGGAACGCCGTCCACGCTTCCTCGACTATGGACGCCAGGACCCTGCTACGGCCGGAAGCACCTACGCCACCATTCGAGGACGGCGTCCAGGCCTCCTCGGTGGCCCAATGGCAGCCATATCTCGGCGTCGCCAAGACAGAGCACAGCGTTCTGTTGCCCTGGAACGCCGTTCAGGCTTCCCCTAGCGACACCCTCTTGCCCTGGGCTCATGCAACGCATGAGCCTCCGAGGGATGCCGTTCAGGCTTCCTTGGCCGTGGACCTCGCTGCCGTGAGTGCTTCTAACACTCCATACTCCGCGGACGTGGACCATCACCGTTCGGGCGCCTCGTCCGACAATGCCATGGAGCTGTTGCGCACCATCACGCAGCTCCGAGTGGAGATCAACGCGTCGACAGCGTCCATCTCCAAGCTAGCTCCTGACATGTTGCCAGCATTGTGCGCCATCAACGCCATGTTGGATTTAGCCGCCTCACAAGACCTTCAGGCCACCTCCCCCCAGCAACGCAGAGAGTTCCGGCGTACACTCGGGCAGCTCTCAAGCCAACTGGGCTGCTTCGCGTCCGCACTTTCCTGTTTGTCACCTGCCGTACCACCACCGCTGGCTGCATGCGAACTGCCGGAGTTCCACGGCTTCGATAACGACGCCGACGACTGGCTGGCGACCGTGAACGCTCTCGCAGCTCGCAATGCGTGGACGGAGCAGCAGAAGTGGAGTCTGGCCATAGACCGCCTTCGAAATGGTGCCGCGGCGTGGCATAGATACGAAGGCGTCCGGCAGCAGTCCTGGGCGGAGTGGAGCTTCAAGCTCATTGCTGCTTTTGGCCGGACTCCCTCCCACCTCTCTGCCACCACCCAGTCCAACCAGACCGCAACCGAGGATGGAACTAAGGAGGGGCTCCTCCTCGAGGCTGCAGCTGTGCACTGCAGTTTACCCCTTCAGACCTCAGACTGTGTCGGGATCCGGCGTAAATCCATCAAAGCCAGAAACCACATTACATCTCCACTACTCAAGTTCAGAATCATGTGGACATACCGAAATCCCGACTCCGCTGGTACTTGACTCACCGCCATACCAGGAATACGACCTGCCCACGGAGATAAGAAACGAGATCTATCTTGACCCGTCGGATCAACATCCTCGGCTATCAGAGCAGTCACCACATGAACGAGGAGCCAGTGACCTACTACAGAACAAGAAAAGTTAAGTGGCACGTGTAATGATCATGGAAGACTTGCCCGTACAGCCCAAGTCTCTCTCCAAAGCCATAGTTGCTGAGCAGGATGGCTCTTCTGTGCGCATCAGTCCCTCAGCATTTACCGGTTCAAGCCCCACATGTATGCCTACGAGGACAGCTACGTATTTGAAACGTCGCAAACCAAAGCCGAGGTTCGCCCCGTCGTCGCGGTCCATCAGTGCGACCAGGGTTGTTCGCCACGTCTTCCACGCCGTCTCAACTCCGAAGAAGATGAAACGGAAACGCATGAGTGCAAGAGGCCATCGAACATGCATCCGTCCACTCCTCAGACCTTCTCGCTGTTGTCGCAGGCCTTCAGTGTCGCTAACGGCTACGCAAGAACAGGCGCTACTATTCGCGGCATCACGACGGGACCAGCGCCTGCCTGTCTTGCGACCATGCAAGAACAGCCAATTTCGTCGACCAGAGACAAATGAGCCCGCTTCCCGTGCATTGTCGCAGCATTCCCGGGACCGCTGTTCAAAGACAGCATCGACGAAGTTTCAGGCTAAGCCCCAGCGTGGCCGAGACTGGCCGCAGCAATTCAGCCAGTGTCGCCCCCCAGGAGGTACTTCGGGCAGGTCTCCAGGACCGACCGCTCCGATGTAGCCAACACCGCCCACCAGAAAACACAGAGTCAGATCCCCAAACAGAGTCGCAGCGTGGCCGGGACCGGCCGCTGCGATGCAGTCAGTGCCGCCCACCAGAATCATTGTCGGCAGCTGCGTGCTCTCGCAGTCATGGCCGAGTGCCATGACCAAGAACAACGCTGGAGCTCTGGCGCGCGGGCAGCTAGCGCGTAGTAGAAAAGGAAGAAGGAGCAGAATAGAACAGCTTGCCCGACGAACGGGTGTTGTCTCTGTCTCGCTCATTACAATATATATATATATATATATATATATATATATATATATATATATATATATATATATATATATATACGTGCGAGCGAGCGGACGGGAGAGTGGGGCGCAGGGAGGCGAGAGAAGGAGCGGCGAAGCACTGCACCTACCCTCTCCTACACTCTCTCCACACACGCGGGAGCTCCGCCGAGTTCCCGCGATGCGCGCGCCCTCACACACCAGAGCGCGCTCCTCCTCTACCCTCACTCTCCGCTACTCCGCCCGCACCACCTGCTCCGGTTGCTAGGGGCGAGGATAAGCGCGCGCGCCCGCAGCTGTTGCTATGGGAGAGGGAGTGAGAGCGGAGAGATAACACCTGCCGGCGCGCGAACAACGCCGGACAACGCCGGATGCCTGACATAGCCCGACTAAGAAATGCATTCGCATTTAAAAACGCATACTAAGCGTTACAGGCCCCGCGAAGGGGTGATGTCTTGTTCATAACAGTACGGCATGCTGATGAGCTTATGTTGAACGTGGTGGTTTTCTTTTAAAGATTTATTAGCATACCACTTTAGCTTGGTGCTATGGGCCGAGCTCTAGAAATTTCAAAACGCTTTACCTAGCTTTGTCGGATATGTCAAAGCAGCCTCTACACTACTTGCGTTTCATAATCTGCTCTTAAAAGAACTAGAGGAATCACATCAAGGTATGCTTGCGTACTCACCAGCTGCGCTACTGTTGTCTCGGTCACGTAGGTGATTGTCTTCTTCTGGCGCTTGTTATAGGCCAGCACAGGCAGTGGATGTTTCCCAATCCAGTCAGCCTTATTGCACAGCTACAAAATTAAATGAACGATTGTTGGACGGAAACAAAACGTTGTTGAATTATTTTACTTTATTTTTGATTACTGCCGACCCTTTGGACAGGTTTCTTAAAGGGAGGGTAAAAATAATTACTC
The DNA here is from genome assembly GCA_030522465.1 of Rhipicephalus appendiculatus. Lineage (NCBI taxonomy): Eukaryota > Metazoa > Arthropoda > Arachnida > Ixodida > Ixodidae > Rhipicephalus > Rhipicephalus appendiculatus. Next base: position 9,669 of record JALIZH010027982.1, read on the forward strand.
ATGAAGTAAAAGCAGATACACAAGTGGCAGCGTAGTCACTTATATATATATATATATATATATATATATATATATATATATATATATATATATATATATATATATTCGAAATGAAAGACATCACTTTCGCTTACCACAAAGATAGGTAACATGGCCCGTAGTTCGATCACTGCTGGGAAAAAAAGGATAGCGAAACGCAGCACAGCGAGCCAAGTACGGTCGTAAAACATTACCGCGAGTGCTACGTTTCCTAGGCCGCTTTATGCCTTCATCTTCAATAATTCTTAGTTGTCCATACATTATCCTGAAACAAAAAATACACCATCTCCCGCTAAAGGGAACCATGTGTAGATGCGAAGCAGCGGGCGCTAACGCTTACACTGGCGGCGGCGTTGACGCTGGCGCTCATCGCGGCGTTGCGCAGGAGAGAAACCTGGGGAGGCGCAATCACGCAGTGATAGACCGGTGTTTCCTGCTAGAACATGCCAATCGCTGCTAATGGGCAATGAGAGACAGAAGACTCCGACTGGACAAAGCGACCCGCAGTCCGCTTTTAGTTAATGCGCGCGCTGCGAATTTTTATTGTTCAACAACGCACAGGAGAAATCTCCCACCGGCACTACCTGGCAGGTCAAGATCCATTGCCATATATACGGGGTGGCCAGTAAACGGTTGTGCAGCGCGAGCAGTCGGTTTTTTCAACCAAGAAACTCGCTTTATTTATTTTTTTTTTTGAAAAGGTTCGCGCATGTGCAGTAAGGGTGGTCGGCCGCACACCACCACCACCACCACCGGATTAAACTTCGCCATAAGACGCTTCGCATCTAAAAAATCTTTCAGCCGGTTCTTTTCCCTTCGTGCTTCGTGTAGTTCCAGTTCACAGGATTGTAACACCTTCGCGACGGAATCTAACAGGCGTTACTTTGTGGATATGAAGCGAATGACATGGCGTTAAATTTTTTAAGACATTTTTTTCCGGCTCTCCTGAGGAGAGTAGTGCTCTATTAAAAGTTTTGTGAGATATCAGTTTTATATCTGACGTAGTTGGTGTAGTTTTGGCCATAAGTTTCCTATTTTCCAGTCGGCTTCCGAGCACACATTTTTCATGTACACATTCCACGCCACATTTTCTTTAAGAGTAACACCTAAATATTGAAATTGCTGAGCTTGAACTGCTAAACTACCATCGTTACAAAGTGAAAACGCATAACCTGTGCTTTTTCTAGTCATGCGTGAGTACGTTGATTGGAGTTTATTTCCATGCACGTAGATTGCACGACTGAATAAGTATTGCTAACCAACAACGAATTCCGACTTGATCGTGCACGCTCGGTATGGCAGAATAAGTTATCTGCAAAAATACTTCACTCTTACCGTACTTCAACCACAGTAATGAAATAATTTATGTATATTATCGTCAATACACTGAGGAGGATAGACAGTTGGGCGGGTTGGAAAAAGCATTTCGCGCGTCATCCTTTCTTCCCAATTAAATGCTTTAAAAGAACGTACATCGAAGTATCTTGCAAAGCAGCTGAAATTGCACAGCAGTAAACAGAAGGGTGCAGCTCAGCCTTAAAATTCACTGTTCTTATAGTCGCTGGTGCACCTGTGTCTCATTCGGCGTTGCTCAAGCAACATCTGCTGCATCGCTTAACCCCCTGTAGAACCACTAGCACCAATTTGCAACTCCGTATATCGACCATCACGATGCGTAGATTTAGCCAAGCTGACAGCCAGTCCGAATTAACGCAGATAACGCCACTCGCGCTACCGTTGTCAATGTACCACATGCCATTGATCAGCCTTACTACAGCCACTGTAGAAGAAAGGTATTTCTTGTGTTTCTCCAGTTAACTCGTTCCTGTGCTTGCTGCGTGGCCACGTTATCCACGCAAACTTAATCACCTGATGCGCCCACCTAAATTCCTGCCTCCCCCCTCGCCCGATTGCCTTCTCTCAACGTTTAAATTCTGTTATTGTTATTGACCAGCGTTTATCTAGCCTTCTGGCTACAATCCTTGCTCATTTTCATGCCCATTACTTCTTGTTTTCGGCTAAGACGTCTAGAATACGTTGGTTCCCCGAGTCCCCCGGCTCATTGATATGGCTGAATTGAAGATAAGGATTATGGCAGCGTTCTGGAAGCCTTCAATTTTAAGCTAGTGACAAAAGGGCAACTGAATGTTATGGGTAGGTCAAGGCATTCTATTGTTACGTTAATTACGGAAAAATTGTCGCTTCGCCGATATCTCGTGGCGCTGAAAATGAATATGATCGACAACGGCTGTCTATTCGATTTCACCTTGCAGCCGATTATGAAAATGAGGCCCAAGTGAAGGTTGCAACGTAGTCTTAAGACTAAAATGGTGATCATTTTGACTGTGCAATGGCGCAACGATGTACACTGGGGATAATGTAGAAAGACGTATTATTTCACTCAAAGAAGAGTCATGAATTACTCGCGATGCAGGTGGACAGCGTATCGCTCACATTACCGGGGTTTTCCAGATATTGCACGATAGAGTTAGGTTACCGACTTTCAGATGCATCAAATTAACACACCGCAGGTCTCCAGCGCCTCTGTTTTCGTTTGTATCAAAACAATGGCAGACATGAAGTGCCTGGACCACAGTGACCACAGGCCTGATAGGAGGGGATTTTTTTTTATAAGGATTGGCGACTGAGACTGAAGCAGTGCGAAATACGTATACGAAGATGAGCCAGTGAGTACAGCTTGATGAAAAATGCCCCTGCGACTGCAATTACCAACAATTATGCCGGCCAGTCATGTGCTTTAACGACAAGGTTTGTATTTTCTGCACACATAGATATAGTTTTCAGCCTGCTTTAACCATCACATCGGATGTAGACACAACAACACCTTTAACTGCTTCTACTTTATCGCAATGGGTGCTTCTAATGTACGTTGTGATTACGGAGAACGACACCGGGCATCGGGCGTGCGGGGAGCTAGGGCAAGGTAGAGGAAGACGACGACAGATAAAGAGCAGCCGAAGGGTTGAAAGGCGGGCTAGTTGGCATAGATTCATGGTGAAATATTGGCAGCGCAAATTAACGGGACACAGAAAGACGACACAAACAAGCGCCGAACTGAAACTTGGATTTATTCACAGAAGATAGTATATAAGAGAAAAACATGAAGGGAAAGAGAAATACAAGAGCGAAGGTTCCACCATAATTTAGGGTATGTGAAACGAGATTTCACAATCTAAAAGAGAAAAAAAGCCGGCAGATCCCACGCACTGTGGGAATCGATGTAATGCGAAGCAGCCAGGAAGGAGCAAATCATGCTTTACATAATTTGCATGTCATGTTTTACATGTTACGACCTGTCATTTGTGTTCGTCATAGAGTCACGTCGCGATATACCAATTTTGGTCTATGTCAAGCTAGCGAACTGGACGCAAGCGCCCCATGAGCGTGGCATGTAAATGGCATTGTTAATGACACGCATGCCAAGATTTTCATGTTACCACCTGCCACTTATGTCCGTTATACAGTCATGTCACTCAATACCAAATTTGGTGTATATCAAGCTAACGAAACGGCCGCGAGCGCACCATGACCGTGGAATGCAAGTCATGTCGCTCATGACCTGTCATGATTTCCGTATTGCCACTTTTCATTTATGTTCGTCAAACAGTCATGCCACTCAATACCAAATTTGGTGTATCTCAAGCTAACGAAACGGCCGCGAGCACGCCATGAGCGTGGCATGCAAGTCATGTCGCACATGACAAGTCATGATTTCCATATTACCACTTGTTATTTATGTTCGTCATACAGTCATGTCACTCAATACCAAATTTGGCGTATATAAAGCTAACGAAACGGCCGTGAGCGCGCCATGAACGTGGCATGCAAGTCATGTCGCTCATGAAGTCATGATTTCCATATTACCACTTGTCATTTATGTTCGTCATACTGTCATGTCACTCAATCTCAAATTTGGTGTATATTGTCACGTGGTCGTGACGTTGACGAAGGCAGCAGGCGGTATGTCCCAGATGAAACTGTTTATTTGGCCGAACTTGTGGTCGGTAAACGGAAGGTCAGATTACAGCAATACACGCTGGCACTGATAGCGGCGAACAGGCCATCGGCCGTCGATCAACTGAACAACGTTGGAACGCGCCGGCTATTATAACTCACGCTTCGAACATTCTAGCCTTATCACTAGTCGTCGCGCAAGCTCTGGAATAATCTTGAGTGTTAGCATTTTGCGTGCAATCTTAACAGAACGATCTACTACAAGCGAGAAGCTTCTGGAACAATAAGGCGCTGTCTGCGCCGAGTACTGCTGATAGTCTTTGTCGGCGGAAACCGAATGCAGTAAAAGAAACGCGCGTGGCAACATGAAGCTAAAGAAACGGCCGCGAGCGCGCCATGAGCGTGGAATACAAGTCATGTCGCACGTGGCAAGTCATGATTTCCATATTACCACTTGTCATTTATGATCGTCATACAGTCATGTCACTCAATCCCAAATTTCGTGTATATCAAGCTAACGAAACGGCCGCGAGCACGCCATGAGCGTGGCATGCAGGTCATGTCGCAGATGACAAGTCATGATTTTCATATTACCACGTGTCATTTATGTGCGCCATAAAGTCATGTCACTCAATACCAAATTTCGTGTATATCAAGCTAACAAAACGGCCGCGAGCGCGCCATGAGCGTGGCATGTAAATCATATTTTTCATGAGAAGTTATGCATGATTTTCATGATATGACCAGCCATTTATGTTCGTCATACAGTCATGCCCTGCCATACCAAATTTGGTATAAATCCCATTAACGATACGGCCAGGAGAGAACAAAGTCGTAGGCGGCTAGATAGATAGATAGCTAGATGGATAGATAGATACGCTCAAAGTCGCCGAAGTTCGCTAAGAAATGCTTCGCATTTAATATAGAAGCTGAGCTGACACTACTTTCGGTATTCTTTTAGATGGAAAAGGCTTCCGCAATCTCCCTAGTTTTAGTGTCACTATGGGCGTATAAAACAGGCATGCGCGTAAATGCAGGTACGCAACCACAATTCGTGCAATGGGCGGACAAATGTAAACCCGGGCAGAATTTAGTGGATTGTAGTGTTCTCGCAGGCGCACATTCATGGCAACGCCCAGTCTGCCCGATATATACCCTCTCACAAGACAATGGGATGCAATAAACCACGTTCTACCGACACTTAGTGATAGAATGGACATGTTGAACACCACAACTATTCTTCACTTTGCTTTTCGTGTCGATTCTGGAACACATCTGCTGCAATTTTTCACTGGCGGAAAAAACAACGTCAAGGTTCAATTTTTTTGCACATTTTTTATCCTATGCGAAAAGCCGTGCACATACGGGACTATCGCAAACCGGTTTTTCGTGTTTTCCTGGTATATATTATCTTCTGTGAATAAAAGAAAAAACGTCCCCATGTCCCGCTAAAAGGAACCATGTGTGAATGTGAAGCAGCGGGGAGAGTTAGCTTGAGCGGGATAAACGTCGCCGCTCTCGTTTCACGGCAGTGGCCCGGGCGCTCATCGCGGCGTTGCACAGGAGAGAGAATGAGGCGTACGCGCTCCGTCATTTTCCTACCGCAGAACTACCGTGGCGCCCCCCAGCGGAGTATGCAGCTGTCGCACCACCTGTCGTGCGCGCCGCTCCGTAGAGGATTTCTAGAGGAGAGAACGGGGGGGGGGGGGGCGTAGGAGAGGACAGAGAGGGGTAGGCGACGTGCATGCGCTGTGGGACGAGGGCGCCGCTCCGTAGAGTAGAGGATTCCTGGAGTAGAGAAAGGGGGGTGAGCGTAGGAGAGGAGAGATAGGGGGGAGCGAACACGCATGTGCTGTGGGGCGCGGGCGCCGCTCCGTAGAGTAGAGGATTCCTGGAGTAGAGAAAGGGGGGTGAGCGTAGGAGAGGAGAGATAGGGGGGAGCGGACGCTCATGTGCTGTAGGGGGGTGTGGGACGCGGGGGGCTGCTCCGTAGAATAGAGGATTCCTAGAGCAGAGAGAGGGGGGAGGGGACGCACATGCGCTGTGGGCGTGTAGGGCGCGGGACGCCGCTCCGTAGAGTAGAGGAGTCCTAGAGGAGAGAAAGGGGGGTGAGCGTAGGAGATGAGAGAGAGGGGGGGGAGGGGACGCGCTGTGGTGGTCTGGGACGCGGGAAGGAGGTAATATGTAATATTACCTCCTTCCCGTATAAGTGGTAATATGTAAATCATGACTTATCATGTGCGACATGACTTGCATGCCACGCTCATGGCGCGCTCGCGGCCGTTCCGTTAGCTTGATACACAACAAGTTTGGTATTGAGTGACATGACTGTATGACGACAATAAATGACAAGTGGCAATATGGAAACCATGACTTGTCATGTGCGACATGACTAGCATGCCACGCTCATGGCGCGCTCGCGGCCGTTCCATTGGCTTGATACAGAAAAAGTTTGGTATTGAGTGACATGACTGTATAACGAACATAAGTGGCAGGTGGTAACATCATGGAACCTTACCAACTCGCCTAATCTGCCTGTCTTCTACGCTAACATGAAAATCTTGGCATGCATGTCATCTACAACGCCATTTACATGGCACGCTCATGGTGCGCTTGCGTCCAGTTCACTAGCTTGATATATACCAAAATTGGTATTGCGCGACATGACTGTATGACGAACATAAATGGCAGGTCCTAACATGTAAAACATCACATGCAAATTATGTAAGGCATGATTTTCTCTTTCCTGGCTGCTTCGCATTACATCGATTCCCACTGTGGGTGGGATCTGCCGGCTTTTTTTCGTGTCCTCTTTCCGTGTCCCGTTAGTTTGCGCCGCCAATATTTCACTATGAAAGAACAGCCGGGCCAGGAAGGGGTGCTGTCTCGGTGTCTGAGTTCACTATGCATGGGCGCAGTCTACGACAACTGAGTCGGCATTGCGGTTCTCTTCATCTGAGAAACACCGTTTACGCTTTCTCAATCATGGACACCAGGACCCTGCTACTGCCGGAAGAACCTATGTAATCATTCGAGGACGGCGCCTAGGCCTCCCCAGTAGCCCAAGGGCAGCCATATCACGACGTCGCCAAGACAGCACACAGCGTTCTGTCACCCGGAAACGCCATTCAGGCTTCCCGACGCGGCCCCTTCTCGGCCAGCACTCATTCAACGTATGAGCCTCCAAGGGACGCCGTCTAGGCTTCCTTGGCCGTGGATCTCGCCGCAGTGAGTTCTGTAACCACCGCGTACAAACGGACGCCAATCCTGGCTATGCGGACGCCTCACCCGACAGCGTCACGGAGCTCTGCGGGTCATCACGCAAATGACGTGACAACTACGACGGCATCAAGAGACGCTCATGCCCGGAACCTTGAGCAGCTCTCCATGGTTGCTGCTTTCAGCCCGGTTCACTATGACGCCACCAACGAATCTAATATGTCGTTTACAGAGGACGAAGCTCGAGAAGGCCATCTCCTCGAGGCTGAAACTGCGCACTGCCGCTCACCGCAGACAGCTGCGCAGCTTGCTCCAATATAAGCACCGGGCTGAGGCTGTGCTCACCACTTGCTGTCTCGTACTCTGCATACGTGTCGGACAAAAGACCGTTGCTACCGGAGGCCGAGACCTCCTTGCATCTGCGGAAGTCTGTGACGCTGCCCTCGAGGACGTCTTCGCTTGGAGACATGAGCGGACTCTCTCTCCCAACGTCGTTCCAGGTAACAGATCAGCCAACGGATTTCGCTAGCTGGATAAACGCTACACCACTCTCAGCGGCCGACAAAACCTTGCATCTGTTGAACTCGCAAATGCAACCCCCCAAGTTCCGCATTGTTACAGCGCGCAGAGTTGATGGCCGCGCTCGCACTCGATGCGCCATACCGGGATGCTGACTTACATATAGATATCAAGAACGAGAGGCTTCTTAAGTCGCTGATGCAACGTACCCGGTTGTCAGCGCAGGCGTGAAGACAAAAGGAGGCGATCATTCCATGCTGAGCGACGTCTTGGTCATTGAACCCCAGATAAAAAAAGTCTTATTCTCACGGACGACCTTCTCATATCGTGCGCGCCTCCTCCCGACGGCATCGCTTCCGACTTCAGAAGGGTGCTTAGTGAGGTCAACGAAGCCTTGACGACGAGCGCGGTTCAAGTGATTGTTAGCCGAGGACTGGCTACGCAGCCCAAGTAACTTTCATATGACATGGCTTCTGACCCCTGTTGGCATGACCTCCTCGGCTTGCATTCACGCGGAATTCACTCAAGACCTGCTGATTTCCGAAATCTGTTGTGCACTGGCCCAATGGCAGCGGAGTGACCAGAGCACAAGTCGTGTGGCGCACCGGCACTGAGTATGGCTCTCCCTTAGCTGATACGTAGCATACTACCACACAAGCTCACTGTGACCACTCGTGATCCGGACGACCAACTCGTTTTTGTACGTCGCCTACAGTCTCCTCTGCCTCACCCCTACGTGCAGCAAGACAGTCGTCCGTGAGACCTACAACTTCTATGAGACAGCCAATGGCACCCGCAAGAGTCACCATATGCAGCTTTTCACGCCGGATGCCAGCGTGTCCGAGATCTTCGACCACAAAGACAAAGTCGATTTCGCCCGTCAGAGTACGCTGAGGCTTCTCAAGCCAAGTCGCAACGTGTCCAGGACGGACCACCGCGATGAAGCCAGTGTCGGCCACCAGAGGCACTTCGGGCAGGCCACTAACCATGTTGCAGCGTGATCGGGGTTGACCACCACGATGCAGACAGCACCGCCCACCAGAAACAGTGCCGGCAGTTCAGCGCGCTGGCATTCATGGCCGAGTGTTATGAAGAACGATACCGGGCTTCGTGCGCGCGGGGAGCTAGGGCGAGGAAGAGGAAGACGACGACACAAAGAACAGCCGGCCCAGGAACGGGTGCTAGTAGCGATAGCACTTGCTGCCGCGGATCCCAATTCGAAAACTATAATAACGGATTCCAAAAATGCGTGTGCACATTACTTAGCAGGGGAGATATTGCCCTTAGCCAGCCATATTCTAAGACGGGCTGCCACTGATCCAACTCCGAAACGCATAATTTGGGCCCCTGGCCATCAGGTTTACGAGGTAATGAGGCCGCTGACACGGCTGCCCGAGCGCTTACCCACCGGGCTCCTCACCCCAGCTCTTATGACTCGGAGGCCAATACACCGCTGCTGCGGTTCAAAAAAATTATTTCGTATTATCGCAACACTCACCGCCTTTTCCCGGCTCCTGCAAAGGGGCTGAGTAAGGCGGATGAGCGAACATTAAGGCGCCTGCAGACAGGAACTCTACTCTGTCCTGCAATAATAAAGCACTTCGACCCGAACACGGATGGGCGGTGCCCACACTGTGGGGAGACTTGTGATATCTTCCACATGGTGTGGGCATGTACGAAAAATCCCCTTCTGCCCCCCTTCTTCTGCCCCTTCCCGAGAGGCATGGGAGACTGCCCTTCTCAACTGCTCCTCGCTGGAGTCCCAACGGACTCTGGTGAGACGGGCGCGAGTCGGGGCCTCGTCATGTGGTGTCCCGCACTAGGGAAGCCGACCATGTAGCGGGGTCATGCTTTGGCCTCCAAACTCTCTGTCTTTTTTTTTCTTTTCTCAATAAATGTTTTCATCTCTCTCTCTCCGTGTCTTGATTTCACTACAACGTATGCGGTATATGGTGTATTTTTTTTTGTGATCTATTAAGCGAATGCACTGACAAAGGCGCTCACTGATTTCGGGTCGTCGTAGTAGGGCTTCGGGTGATCTTGGCACGGCATGAACTTCAAATATTCTTCGTCCTTTGGCGATGACGGGTCAGCGAACCTGGGGGGCGTAGTAGACTCCTTTAAGACTAAAAGAGATAGCCAGGGGAATCGAGAGGCCCATCTTGTTCACTTCCCTTAGTACCGCCATGCTTTCGTTCTGCAAGCATCAACAAATTAGACACACTTCGATTGGCTCAGGAATATTGACGTCACCAGGGTGCGTGCAAACATTTGATAAGTGTGTGCAATAATACGTGTTCTTAGGTTTTACGGTATTCCGGTATACGCAAGGGGGCTCACCAAACAACCGGTTGCCAGACGAAGTTATCTACACTTACCACGTTTTTTGCCAGAACAATTAAATAAACGCTTCTTTCTTTCTTCCGCATTGTTCTGAAGGACAGTAAGAAATAGGATGGACTATGTTTCTGCTATAAGAAATATGTGCTTGGCTGGTTCACTTCTACCCCGAAGCATCGGAACACCTATCCGGACTCTCACGTTTACGGAAACGAGGTAGAACGTTAACGTGAAGTTAACAAACTAAGGCTCTCCTATGATCACTGTCCAGCATGAACTTCCTTCGCAGTATTTTGCAAGAATAAGCGTGTCCAAAAAAGTCAGTTTCGCCACTAGCGCGAAGCAATGGAATGCGATAGCAAGAAATTAGAATGTCACATGAAGAAGGACAAGCTGGCTGTGCAACGTCGTCGTCCAACCTTACCACAAGCATGTCACCGGCGAGGTTGTGCGATACGTAAAAAAGTCACCAATTACTGCACTGCAAAGCAAATAGAGGAGCTCGTTTTTGATATTTCTGCCTTTTATTATGAAGTTGAGAGTCAGCAATTCTTCCTTTTACCACTCCTTCCTGGTTTACCGCTACCTACAGTCAACTTCTCTGCTGCGCAAGTGTCTAACTGCTTCTCGGTAGCGTGACCAGGGCTGCCGTTGGTGGCTACCTTGCGCCAAATTGGCTACTCTTGGACCCCGTTGGCGGCGAAAATTTCCAGTTGGCGCCATGGCTCTTTTTTAAACTTGTGGTTTTCCTTTTTCAAAATGGTTTTATTTATTCACCAATAGTAAAGACTCTGTTGATAATACCGCTTCTGTTCTATTCGGATAGAAATTCGGCGATAATAGAGGACATGGCTACTCTGGCTACTTTTGGTGTGAATTCTGGCGCCTTTTTATGTCCACCCAACGGCAACCCTGGGTGTGACAACGACGGCAAGGCGATCGTCCTGGCTAGTTCTTCTCAATGTTATCATCTCTTCATGCTTCAATTCTCAAGTGAATGAATGAAAAGAAATTACCACAGTACTACCCAGTGTAAAATCTGCAGAACTTGTCGGAGCTGCCGGCTCTCCTGCGTTTATCTTGAGCAATTTTCTGCGATGTTTTGTGATTTTCTGTGGGCGTCTTCTATTAGGTTATTACTATGGTAGAGATGCAAAGGAGATGAAGTGTGGCAGCCCCTCCCTATCCACTTCTACTCGAGTGAAGTTATGCCCTATTTACACCCCAGCCGCCCTATTGGGACAACTTTCGAGCAACGTTTGGCATGATGCTCAAGCCGCCTTTCCTCGTTTCACAGTGCTGCTACTACTTCGTCCGCTACAGTGGCAGTTAAGCCACCTATGGGTGTATCTGGGAAGCGGAGCGTGACAGGTGATCTTGACAGTAATCTGCCACCATGCCCATCCAAAAAACAGCTCCGTGGTTAAACAAGATAAATCAATGAAATATTCGGTTACGGAGACGACGCTATGAGCCCACGTCGGGTACAACACGCCTTCGCTAAAGTTCGTGTGGGCGAACACGTACCACAGTGTGCCCGTAAGAGTAGTCTCTCCCACGGACAAGGCCTGGAGGATGTTCGTCGAAGGCCACAGGAAATATGCGGCAGTCTTTGAAGGTGCTCACCGAATAGGAAAGGTGTGAAATGGCGATGAACATCGACGGTGTGAATACTGTCCTGAAGAGAACGGAGTTTGAAACACAGCGAGTAAATTTTCCCGAATGGCACATAAAATATATGAGTGCCTGCAAATAAATTTAGCTGGCGCGTCTTCGACTTGCGATCCGAAATGTACATGCGAGCATCCACTCAAACCAGCTTTCGTCATGCTTCAAAATGTATAAGCGAAGACGCTGGCTTTGTAAAGTTATGTTTAGCGTAGGTCATCTCCTTGGTTTTTCAATTGCGAACTTAGGTAGTTTGAAGCTATGTGCGTTGATAGGTAAGGTACCTTTACTACAGCTGCTAATTTTTAGAGATTGTCTTGTCAGTTCTCCTATGCCAACTACTTGCAGACCTTGAGCGCAAGAGGGGCAATTAAAACATTTATTTTAGTTAATGAACATCATATAACTGTATGCCCTCCACATGAAATAGAACAGCATGTGCTGGGGCTAGTTGCCATTTGAATTCAGTGTCACTGTAGCTTTGTGTTAATCCCATCCACTGAAAACTACGACTTCTTTCCGCACATGTACGCCTTTTAAATTATCAAATTACGATTACAAATACCAATAATCATCACGACGCAATAATTTGAGAACGCTTACCATTTGAGGTAATCTGCCATGTCTTAATATTCATGCAGATAATATTCCCATCTGACTGTTTCTTTAGGCTATGTCCTCGTTGTTGATATGATTCAAATGTGTGGTTTAATTTCAAGATAAATTTAAAAGGTACGAGTAATGAGTGGTCGCCTCTTTTCTCGACAAATTTAAAGTAACCCCCCCTAGACTTATCAAGTATCAAGTAAATTGGCAAGTCCGTCGTAGCTATATTCGCAAGGAAAATATCCCACTCAAACAATTCTCAAGGTTGCGCAAGTCCAATTAGGTCATAAGTTCGTGATACGTTAGGAGTTTTAAATGCGAAGCATTTCTTAGGGAACCAGAAGCACGTCACCCATTTCCATCTACTATCTGCGTACGTCTCGCCGCACTTGTGGTCGTCTTCTGAGAGTACCAAAATTGGCGTTGGAGGACATGAGTGTACGACGAACAGGCTTCACGCGTTATGACTTGAAAAGCGAGATTTACGAGTCGCGTACGTCATGAAACCCTTTCGACCAGTCTCGTGGGGGGACATACTCGCGCAGCACAGCGCGTTATATACTGGTGTGCACCACAAATTGTTTAAAGTCTATATCAACCCAGGAACCGTCAGAAGAGATATTGGAAATTTGAACGCCATAGAATTTATGAGCTCGAGCCGCAGCAAATCCTACGTCAGCGGCAGCGTCGGCGAGGGGAAAATCCCGACAGATTCAATGAATAAAATTCAGAATTCGAGCTGGAATCGACACTAGGAATTCGGCGCGGGAAGTCAAGTATTCTACCACACAGCCGCGATCATTATTGAAACTGCTTTTGTAAAATACGCTATGCCACCCTTATGTCGGGTTGGCGTACTTCAATTGTGGCTGCAAGATTGGCTATCTAATTTGGTAACAATGTAATAAGTACTATATATGTACACTCATGACTCAACAATCTATATTAGAGCGTTCCTCAGCCCCGCAGAAGTTTTTCACGAACGCTACTTACGATGTTATGCCTCATCATCACACTGTAGCCAGTACTTCATTTCGTTAAAACGGCGTCTGTCCTCTAAAGTGAGTGCTGACGTTACGTTCGATTACCTTTAAAGCGACAGTGCAGTCGGCGTGGCTGGTAAGCTCACACTATGCACACAACTACGCATTTATAGAAAGACGCCGACCCACCTCGTTACGCTTGGTTCACAGTGAACAAAATCAGCATACGCAGCTACTCGCTGAGTGCTTCGCTCAAAACCGATTCGCGCCATGCGTGGTATCTGCCCATTTGTAAGCCTGTGCAGGTTCGTCTGTACTTTTGACACCATGATACACAAACTGGCTTTGTACACACTTATCACCGGCAAGGCACAGAGCCGGCATGCTAGGGACGCTCATCGGCGTACCTATCAAACGCGGTCCGCGTCCTACAGGAGCACAAGAGATCACCATGTGCGCTGCAAAGCACGCGCATAGGCGTAGCTGCTACACGCAGTCCGCTTCCAGTGTAAACGCTTGACGAGAAGCGCGTGCCCAGACCGCTACATTGCAGCTCTTTCTCTGGACTTTGGGGTCCCTCTCGTCTCTTGTGAGCTCTTCTCATGTAAGGGTGCGTCTCTTCGCCTTGTTTGTAAAAGTCGTGTAATTATGTAAACCAAACGCGTGTTCTTCTTGTGCGTAAGAAGCGTCGCAAGAGTGCTTTTCCACCGGAGCCTGGTTACCATCTTCTATCCTCTCCACAGTCACATCAATGCATATAAGCCCAAAGTAAAATAGTACAACCCAAAGTTCATCAAAATCTAGCCAGTACTTGACTGAAAAAAGTTGGAAACACAGGTACGTCCCGCTTACTCAGGAGAGAGTTTTGTTTTTATTCACACATTTGTTAGTTTTCTTGCAGCAAACGAGGACCAGAGCTAAAGGCGCTAGCATGCACCTGACTCAGTCCCTGAACCCTGTACAATCAGTGCTCGGCGAAGCAACATAACTAAAAAAGAACAGCATAAACACACACCCACACTAGAATCCCGTCGTTGCGGGGAATACTAAAATGAAACATATTAGTCAAGCAGCATCCGTAACATAAGTAACGTAAATCACATGTAACACAAGTATCAATACAACATGTTACTGAGCCTGCATTGGTAACCCAACAATGTGGAACACACTTAACTATATTTACGTATTTGTCTCCTACATTTTTCTAGAAGGTTATATTGAACAGTTCATTGCTTTCATTTTAAGCTGAGGTATTTTTTTATTTCAAGCATTGCATCCCATAATTTGTTCTGGTCTCTGGTAACTCATAGTTAATACCACGATTGGGCCAGTTGGTGATTCATGATCGATGTATACTGCGCGGATAGTAAACACGGACGACAAGAAAAGACAAGGACAAGCGCAGACTATCAACTGAAGGTTTATTTTTCACAAACCACATATATAAGACTGAAACAGATAAAGAATACAAAAAAAACCTACAAAAATGATGATTTAGCTCCTAACAATCAACAAATCTTGAACATTTGATAAAAGCAGATTCATGATCCATGTGCGCCACTTGCCAGATACCGTAGCTCTTTATCTAGGAGAGCTAACGACGGTTTGCTTACGCAGTTTCCTGGTTCCCGTGCCATTTTTTTCGGCTTCGACGATCATACGGGTATTATCGTCTTTGTGCCTATAGATTACGACCGTGCTTTCGAACTGCGCCTGGCAGCCTGTTTCAGTCTTATATATGTGGTTTGTGAAAAATAAACCTTCAGTTGATAGTCTGCGCTTGTCCTTGTCTTTTCTTGTCGTCCGTGTTTACTACCGCGCAGTATACATACAGCCACCTGAAGATTTGCGGACTAAAAATTTGCCCACTTTTCTTTAATTTGCATGAACATATAAATTGGAAGCTTCTCTGTATAAAGAAAACTTGGTGGAACTAATTTATACTTAGTTTTATATGCAGATATTCGATCATTGAAACGGATATGTTGAAGAGTAGGAACGGCTATTTTTCGCAAAACTTTTAATTTATTTAAAGTAGTTGTCGTTGTATATCCCCAGATCAACAAAAAATAGTGCAAATGTGACTAAGCTACAGCATGATACATAATCGGTTTTAGTCTGTCTGGGATGAAAGATCCTATTTTCCATAGTGCACCAATTGTTCGAGATAGCATGTTTTGGAGGTGAGATATGTGGTGATTGCATGATAAACGTTCTTCAAAAAATACTCCTAAGAACTTAATACTGCTCGTCTTTTCAAGCACCGTGCCTTCAAAACGTAGGTTGAAAGTAGTATTTATACGTCAGTTTCGAGCTCTGCGGATGATATTTTGTTGTTGTTTTTTTGTTTTTTTTTGCATTTATCGGCAACTCATTTGCATGTAACCAAAGTGAAAGCTCTCGAAGCCATATATTTGCTTTTATTTCGGTATCTTACAAACTTCTACCATGAAAAAATCATTTGTATCTTCGGCGAAAAGTATCACTTCCTCGGTGTGAAGTATGCCTCACGCATGTCATGCACTCGCTCGAGTGAATGACGGAGAGGTAATATATTGATGGGTCCATAGCTATGCTGTTGATAATATTTATTTTTGTGATCAGTGTCTACGAAGCGAAGCGGCGATGGATAGTTGTCAGCTGGCCCGTTCGTTACAATCACGTTATATTCCATGCGTTGGAATTTCCAATCTTGCCTATCTCCTTTCGCCTTCACGGAAATTCTTGCTACGGTATCTGCTTCTGTAGCCAATAGTTTTCTGTTATTTTCCTCCGTCTTTTTTGGTAACATTCCGCGCTACGCTTGCTTATGCGGACCGCTGATCAAGGAATCCTTCCATCCATTTTGAAAGCCAGAGACTATGAAAGAGGCGGGCCCTCCGCGGGTACTAAATTCATATCCTGCCAGTGAACGAGACCAATGAAGCGCTCCCGGTGGTCTTCTTACGTATATTGTCTGTTAGGCCCATTCGTCATCAGTGCGAAGCTAAGAAATGCTAGTAGATTCGCTGAACAAACGTTCTTTAGCTGTACAAGAACCCAGGTGAGTGTATATTTTTTTTCTTTTCGTAAATATACTTTCAATATGGGGTAATCTGCGAAAACTCCTCTGCGAGAATTGTCCAATATACTGCAGACGACTTTTAGGATATGCTCGTCTCTAGCCTAAAACACCTGATATATACCGCTATTCATCGCGATTCTCCTTACGTGTGACTCACTTCATCAAATTGAAGAGAAGGCTGTTGTTTGTACCGTCCAGCGACAAGCCAAGGACGTAGTAGGAAGGTCTCGCTGCCGAGGTTTTCGGTTTCAGGTAAAGCTGCAGCGCCTGAAAACAGCAAATGCCGTTAAACAGTCAGATCCCCTCTCATTACACAATCTGCGATGCCGTCACTGCAGCTGGACTTTCTGGTGGCGACCATGGTATGCAGAAACCTAGAAAACTACCTAAAATGTGCTTGGCAGGCTAGGAGCATTCCTCACAAATATATTTTACGGCGAAGCAGAGGATGAAGATGAAGTGCACGCGTTAGCTAACTGGCAATGCTGTCAGAATAAAGACGGTTTTGGCACATCATGTTTAAGTGTGAAGAGTCTTGTTAGAACAGAGATAAAGAAACACTCAATTTCACTGTAGAAAAAAATGAAATAGTTCTTCACAACGAAACGTATCATTTTAACAGAGAAGCTGTTAAAGACTGAGTTAAAACGTCGGTCCGTCAGCAAAAATCTCTTCGCGCCGTTGCCTAACAACATCCAAGCCACAGATGCGCACCACCTGGGTTTAACCTCGCTTAGCAGCCGCCAAGAAACGCCCACCGACGGAGACAGCCCGCGCAGCCGCCGCGCCAAATTTGCCCGGCGTGAGTTCAGCGCGAGCTGGAGCCAGAAGCGATGCGATATTGTCGCTGGAGTCAATATTCCCATTCAAAGTCTTGCCGTCTATCATATTCTTGTTGAGCTCTTCTAGCCTCGCGTTCACGCACCTCGTGTTCAGAGCACGGAAGAATATAATAGACGGTAACCAGGGGCATCTTAGCTTACACTTCGGTGACTGCGGTGAGAAGTCTACGCGTCGCCATACTCAGCTTTGCAGACCCGATTTAAAAAAAAGTGACGTTGTTTATCGCCGCAAAGACCGGTGCGTCAGGGAAATAGTTGAGGTGGTAGAGACTGCTCGTGCGGGAGAGGGATGTGTCAGCATGTCATCGCTTGAATTGACCAAGGATGAGCTAAGGTTTTCAGAAAATTGGTGACTGAGACTTGTCGGTATCATCCAGCGCATTTCTTGCAATTGTTCTTTTCCGCTAGTTTCTTTGCCTTACCCGCTGGCCCTTCGTATGCACTTGTACCTGGTATCGTCTACGGAATACCAGCTGCAAGTCAGCACTCCTTAAACTCTGTCTCTGTCGTCCTTTCCGGTTTTACGCGCTGTTACATGTGTCCCTGTTGATATACCCTAAGTCGCAAAATATTTTAATAAACGCGTGGCTTACGTTGTCTATTGTATCGGCAGATACACAAGCATACAGTACTCTAAAAGCGGTACTTCAATAAAGCAAATGACTTGGACAATCTTCTGTTAAAAGCCGGCTGACACCAGTGTTCTGGCATGAGGAGAACAGCTACATATTCAGTTGTTCGACCACCGGCCACGTACAACAGCTTTGTTCAGGTGTAGCAAGCTTGCTTTTGTGTCATATGTTGCTGATAGAATGAACCTAATTATTTTTTGGCCGTTAGAAGGGAGGAAGAAACACATGAGCGCACTGTGTTACTGCAATATTCTTGGCAGAGTTTTCGTTGTATGATAGGGCCCTTGTTAGCACTGACGTCGTCCTCTGAGCGTAGTTTTCACGCCCTAGCAGAGCTCATTCGCAGTCTAAGCGACACTCGTGTAATGTGAGCGCCTGCTGCATCGAGCAGCCACTGCTGCGGGTTTATCAAGTGGCTGATCGCTAAAACCAAGCTTGCAGTACCATGCAACTTGGCTGCGCATTTGTTGTTGTGGAGCTGATGCTTTGTGATTATATCGCACAAAATATTTTGAACTTATATTAACTTTTCAGCACATAAAGAACCACGTGGCCGCTAGGCTAACTTGGTCACATGTGTCGCATTACGGCTTTTGAGCAACCAAAATAATCTAATGTTTTTTTACGCACAATTTTAGATTAGGGCCTTGCCTTCAATCCGAGGGATTTAAAATATTAAAAATTGCTTCTTTGAGATGTTAAGGTGTTAAGAGAGAACAATTTTCAAACTTCGGCATTTTGGGTGAACCACTTACGTTTCAGCACAATTATGAGACGGAACGGAGTCCGACAAAACCGCGAAAATAATTTTAAAAGAGGGCCCAATATCAAAGATACTATGTACCGTGTCTTTTATAATCCTCACTTTAACTTATTTGCAGCAATAAGTTTCTGAAATACAGGTATTCTGTAGGATTTCCCATGTTTGGGATTGTTTTCCTCAAAAGTACCTTGACAGGTAAAAAAACATAATAAACTCGTAATAATCTTTTTTCACTCGTTCTTTCATGTCAATGGTTATTGTGAACAAGAATAGCACCATTTTTCCTCTGGGTGCGTTCAAAGTTCAGAAATCACGCAATTGGGCGGGAAAAAAATTTTTTGAAGAGTGGGGGGGCAAATTTATATTTTTTTTTCAGGTGGGCAAAGTTTTTTTTTACGTAACTAACTTGAAAGTTATTTTTCCGAGTCTGGTGTCCAAGGCGTACAGTGAATGCCAATAAAAGTGGAAATGGTAACCGGGACCTCTTATCTGGACACATCCTGACACAAGGGAAGGTTGTTCCATTCCCAGTGGGATATTGAAGAAAAGAACTATTGCACTAAAATCACCTTGAGAAAAGTGAGGGCTTGTGTCACCGTGCCTTGATCGGTGTACTGCCTGTAGAGGTTCAGGAAGCCAAAGTGGGACACAGTTTTGCCCCAAATCTGGTCAATAACGGTGAAGAATGTGGGGTTCTTGGAGTCCGTATTGAAGAGAACAGGGCTGTAGAATGAATTATAATCAAAGATCAGCTGCCAGAAACCGGATACGCATAAATAGCAGCGTGCAATATTACCGGTTAATATTGGTACCACTCTAAACGAAGACTAACACAGCACAGGGTTGCCGTGCTCTCCCTACACCTTCGCCTCACGAAGTTTTTCAACGCCCTTATTTTACAAGAGTTCATCGTATAGTAGGAAATTCTTTTGATCATAGTAAATTTTAACCACTCCGAAAGCAAAAGGATGGACAAGAATTGAACAGGGGAAATCGAAATGCAGTTTCTTGTTGGGCCTCCATAGGGTTGATGTCGTTCAAAAGGCAGTGGTGCATCAACATCGCACGAGCCTGTTGGTATACTTCGACGAGCGTTTTTATGAGTATATCGACTCAGAAGAAAAAAAAATTCGAGTGTTCTTAGGCTAATGCACAGAGACCCTGTGAGTTTCTCTTTTTCGCTCATTTCCACGTACGACATGCACAGTAGGTCGTACTGAAGAGTGTTCACGCGTGTGAACTTCATCACAGATTCAGAGAAAAAAAAACAACGCGATACAACAGGCACGAGAAAGACCAAACAGGACTAGCGCTGACTACCAACAACTGCTGTTATTTTTGCAGTACACATATATACGCATTCTGGAAAGGGGAAAAACAGAGGGAGGGGTAGAAAATATCCATAGCACAAGCGCACATGCCGTGATTTGTCATTACGGTGTGGAACGCTCAACTGTTAGTGTCACCGATGGCGAGCTGATACATGAATCACCTAGCTGCAACATAGGATGGCGAAGGCTTCATATATTTCGCGGGCGCGGTTATCTCTGTGCCGGCGCACGCTGCGCGTCTGATTTAAGCTTGGGGTGCATCCACATTCGGCACAATGTATTGCCAAATTGCTACACGTTTTAGTTCTGATGTTGTTAGAATGTTCATGCATCGGCTAATCTATCCAATGCAGATGCTGCAGCACGATGTTGAAACCTCGTAGATGGCACCAACGTTGCACGTGATAAACCGCGTGACATGTTTCTTCAACCCATGATTTTTTAGGGCTTCGGTTGTTGACTCTCCTGCACAGAGAACGAAGTTTCATGGGTGCTAAATAAATCACGTTGACACTGGCGCGTGCTCCAGCTTTTTTGATGCGGTGGGGACCTGCCATGTAGATGTGGTATCACCGCAAATGTCGCGCCTTCGTCGGATGAGAGAACTTGGGCAGTGATCACAACGTTCTGGCCATAGAGGTCGAAGTAGCGCCGACACGTATTCCCTATCGCAAGATCAAAATAACGAATTCGGAGGCATTTCGGCGCAAGAGAACAAACTCCAAACAAAGCGATGCACCGTCCCTGTGTGAATGGATCGAAACTCTACAGGCAGATTTCAAAGCTGCAACCAAAGAGCTAACTACGACAACGGAGGTCCCAGAGGTGGATAAACATTTACTTCACCTCTGGGAGGCTAGAAGAGGTCTTACGAAGCGATGGAATAGGCAGCGGCACAACCGCAAGCTTAAACAAAGGATCGCACAGATAACGGCAGAAGCGGAAGAATACACCAATACCCTCACTAAGAACAGCTGGCACAACTTCTGCGGGCGCCTGAATGGCACGCTGAGTACATCCAAAACATGGTCAATCCTCCGAGCATTACTCAACCCAACACATACGATAACTCACACTAATAACACCATCCGTACTATTCTTCACAAAGAACAAATGGATGACGACGACCTCCTGCGAACGCTGCAACAGCGATACATATCTACAGGTCCTCGTCCCGAATACATAGACTATCCACACAAGGAAGAAACAGACCTGGATGCAGACATCACAGAGGCAGAAGTGAGGGCAGCCCTGTTAGGCATAAGACGAAACACGGCACCGGGAGCAGACGGCATACATTATGCACTCCTCCGCAACCTCGACGATAAGGCCATCCATGAACTCACTGACTTCTACAATAAACATTGGAAAGACGGAACACTTCCTTAGGAATGGCGGCACGCCGATATCATATTAATTCCAAAACCTGGCAAACCTTTGTCCCTTCAAAATTTGAGACCCATATCTCTGACATCGTGTGTCGGAAAACTCTTCGAACACGTTGTTCTTATGCGCCTGCAAGATTACCTCGAGGGGACCAACTTCTTTCCTACCACCCTATTCGGATACCGCGCTAATTTGTCGACACAGGATGTACTGCTACAACTTAAGGAAGATGTCATGGATGGCCCAAGTGCGGCTCAAACTAGAGCAATTTTGGCCTTGGATCTTAAGGGGGCTTTTGATAATTTCTCACATGACCTCATTTTAAACAACCTTGCCTCCTCCCGATGTGGTAAACGCACCTACAATTACGTACGAGCTTTTTATCTGACCGCACGGCAACCATTTACCTTGGGGAACTTCGGTCAGACACTATAAGGCTTTCCGGCAGAGGTACTCCGCAAGGTTCAGTTTTATCACCTACTCTGTTCAACGTGGGGCCATGGCAAAGCTACCACCACTCCTAGACAAAATTCCGAACGTGCAGCATGCGCTCTACGCCGATGACGTCACAATCTGGGTAAGCAAAGGGTCCGACGGCGCCATTCAAGACGCACTACAGGACGCTGTAAATGTGGTCCAAGGGTATGCCTTAGCCGGAGGACTCACTTGCGCAGCTGAGAAGTCGGAACTCCTGCTGGTGTTTAAACGCCGAAAAAGGACCAATGTACCACCAGACGTTACCGTGCATCTGAATGGAAACCTTATTCCAAGGGCAGATAGACTCCGCATATTAGGCCTTCATATACAACACAACGGCAAGGCCACATATACCCTCCAACTGCTGCGCAAACAAATCGCCTAAGTGACTCATATGATTAAACGTATTACCAACCACCGGCATGGACTTCTCGAAAAAGATACTCTCCGATTGGTGCAAGCCCTCGTCATAAGCAGATTGACCTACCACCTCCCCTACCACAACCTTACTCAAACCGAGACAAACCGGATGGACACTCTTCTCCACACGGCACTAAAGGCTGCTCTGGGGACTGCCCCATTACGCGTCAACGCAGCTCCTTCTACGACTTGGGGTTGACAACATCATACGTGAACAAACTGAAGGACATCGTAACAGCCAAATTGAATGCCTCCAGCGGACAAGACAGGGTTGTCTCATTCTCTCTCGGTTGGGATACAGCGTGCCAAACAAACCGTAACAAGAACCGACACATCTTTCACTTGACATTCAATATGCACCCTGATCGACATAAAGGCCGGAGACGGGCAAGAGTTCAAGCTCTAATGCGAGTCGTACGCGACGGCACATCTAACGCACCAGTCCTTTACACTGACGTGGCCCGATATCCTAAGAAACGAGCCATGTGTCTAGTCGTAGTGGACAATACCGATTCTGTAACGGTATCGGCTACGCTTAACACCGTGGACAGCAGCACGGCAGAGGAGGCTGCTATCGCCCTTGCTATCATACACGCTTCACAAATACCAGCACCGGACGAACCAATCACCGTGGTTACTGATTCACAAACTGCCTGTCGGAACATAGTGAAAGGAATGGTCACACCCTACACACACCGTATCCTGACATCAATACACCCCACTTTGTTACACAGGGTGCGTATCGTCTGGACACCTGGACACGCCTCTCTCCATGGCAATGAACGCGCTGATGCGGTAGCTCGAGAGCTAACAAACCGGGCACCGTCGGAAGAGCTGTCCAACCCAGACGACGCACCAACAGAACCACTAAACTACATCGAAACGCTACAACATTACCGACAAAGCCGTATGTACTTCCCACCACCACACAAATCACTCAACCGAGAGGATGCTGTTGCCTGGCGGCAGCTTCAGACTAATTCATTCCCCTGCCTTTATATCCTTCATCTCTTCCACCCAACACCATATCCCTCATATGCCCCTATTGTGGAGCAAAGCCCACGGTGTATCACTGCACCCGGGAATGTCCACAACCACCTGGCTACCGCCCTATTCCTTCACCCTCACATTCCTCCTGGGAGACTGCGCTGACCAGCTCAGAGCCGCAGGAGCAGCGTCGGCTGATCCAGCGAGCACGTGGTGTGGCGCGAGCCAATGGGGCCCTGAACTAAGGGCTCCACCCAACGAGGACGATCCTTTAGGCCTGCAAAAATAAAAGTTTTTCTCTCTCTCTCTCTCTCTCGTCTGATGGCCTGGGGGTTGTCAAAGTCGCCGCTGCTCCCTTAGGATCATCATCATCATCAGCCTGACTGCGCCCACTGCAGGGCAATGGCCTCTCCCACGTCCCACCAATCAATCCAGTCCTGTGCTTTCTGCTGCCACGTTATACCTGCAAACTTCTTAATGCCATCTGCCCACCTAATTTTTCTGTCTCCCCCATTAAGGCTAACTGACTGGAATCCAGTCAGTTACCCTTAATGACCAGCGGTTATCCTGCCGATGGGCTACGTGCCCGGCCTATGTCCATTTCTTCTTGATTTCAACTATGATATCCTTAACCCCCCGTTTGTTCACTGACCCACTCTCCTCTCTTCCTGTCTCTTGATGTTACACCTACCATTTAGCTTTCCATTGCGACAGGTGCGACAGGTGGCGAGACACTGGAAGTTGTAAAGGAATATGTCTACTTACGACAGGTAGTAACTGCGGAGCCGAACCATGAGAGTGAAATAACTGGGAAGAATAAGGATGGGGTGGAGCACATTCGGCAAGCATTCTCAGATCATGAATGGTAGTCTCCCACTATCCCTCAAGAGGAAGGTATATAACAGCTGCATCTTACCGGTACTTACCTACGGAGCAGAAACCTGGAGGCTCGCAAAGAGGGTTCAACTTAAATTGAGGACGACGCAGCGAGCAATGGAAAGGAAAATGATAGGTGTAACCTTAAGAGACTGGAAGAGAGCAGAGTGGGTCAGGGAACAAACGGGGTTTGAGGATATCATAGTCGAAATCAAGAAGAAGAAATGGACATGGGCCGGGCACGTAGCGCGTAGGCAGGATAACCGCTGGTCATTAAGGGTAACTAGGTGGATTCCAAGAGAAGGCAAACGCGTGAGAGGGAGACAGAAAATTAGGTGGGCAGATGAGATTAAGAAGTTTGCAGGCATATGTGGCAGCAGAAAGCACAGGACCGCGTGGAATGGCGGAACTTGGGACAGGCATTAGCCCTGCAGTGGGCGTAGTGAGGCTGATGATGATGATGATAATGATGATGAATGAGCTTTTTCGTCTCCTGGGATAGCTTGCTAGTGTCCTGTCTAATGACTGTACCCCCAACTTCCACAGCACACTCCTTAATGACACTAGTCAGATGATCATTCATTGCGTCAAAGCCAAGGTCGGTTTCCTCGGGTAGAGCCGCGTATCTATTCTGAAGTGAAACTCTGAATTCCTGTACTTTCCATCTCATCGCGAGTTCATTAATTGGCCTCTTGCGTATCAGTTTCTGCCGTTCGTTCCTCAAATCTAGGCGAATTCGAGATCTTACCATTCTCTGGTCACAGCATCGGATCTTGTTAACTACTTCCACATCCTGCACAATGCTCGGGTGGGCACACTTTATGAAGTCTTTCACTTTTAGTTTCGCCATTAGTGCGCCTCCACGTCCCCTTACGGTTAGCCCGTTTTCTGTAGAAGGTATGCAAGATCGGTAAATTATTGCGTTCTGCGAACTCTACCAGTAACTCCCCTCTGGAGTTTCTAGAGCCGATGCCATATTCCCCCACTGCATGGTATCCAGCCTGCTTCTTGCCTACCTTGGCATTAACTCTCTATTGCATGAATTATGAGAAAATCATTCGAAAAATTCGGCCTTAGGATGACTTCCGCTAAACCAGATAAGAACTTTTCGGGGAAGCCTGCCGTCGTCAATCTTTGAATTTTGTGAGAGAAGCTCCTTGGAACATGAGGTCAGCAAGACCTCATTAAGGCGTTTTTCTTTGCAGACAGCGCAAATGCATGTTTTACAAGCTTGGAATGGTGAGATGTCAATGAATGAAGGCTCTTCTCTGAGCGGGGCGCATACTGCCACCGCGCGTGCACTGCACCAAAGGACAACTTGAGGTAAAAAAAACGCAGTTGACCGTTGGCGGGGAGCTCCTTAGTGAAGGAGAACCCGGGAAAGCACTTCCAGAAGTAGGTAATAATCTTGCCGATCTTGTGGCTGGTCTTTCCAGAAGTCGCTCGGAACAACACCAGAAAATCTTCCACATACCTGAAAGTCTTCACGACACCAAACCTACCGATGCCTTCTTCCACTTTTCTGTCGTAACGAGCTAGAAGCAGGTCACTTAGGATCGCGGCTATGCAGGACCCTATGCAGACGCCGTCTCGCTGCACGTACAAGACATCGTCTTGTTTGGTGATGGTGGAGGAAAGGTAGAGCTGCAGCAAGTCCATGAGCCTAGTGACGCCTGTGCCAACCGCGTCCTGAAACCGAGTCGCACCGTACACTTCCATCACTTTATGGACGGTGTCAGCAAGATCTGCCCGAGGTAGAGAACAATAAAGGTTTTTAATGTCAGCTGAAAAACCTGTCACACCTGGTACGTATGTGTCCAGCATGTACTGTGATACTTCTGATGGTTTCCGAATGATGAAAGGGTCATTCACTTCAAGTAATGTCAGGCCTGCTGTAGGTATGTTCCCAAACAATTCTACCAGGTTTCCCGCTTGGGAAAAGATCACTCAGAAAGGTGAACCGTCTTTATGCTTCTTCACAGTAAAAAAAACGCCGAAAGGCATAGTTACTTGGTGCCTTTCAGGGAAGCTGAGAGCTTCGAGAGGCCGGCATCCGCGCATTTTTCAAGATACTTTTTTCATAGCTTTTTCAGGATGGAATTCCTTTGACTCTCGTAAGTTGTCTTGCAGGGCTTTGTAGACGTTTTCGCGCTAAACTTCAGAAGCCAAGACCACGAAACTGCACTCTTTGTCGGATTGAAGTAGCTTGAAGTTGTCCTCGCGAGGAGACTGCACAATAGTTGAGAGCGGTGGCCGCTTGTTACGGCTCAGTTTGGATGGAAGAGCCTATCACACTCCAGAACAATTAGATTGGTTTGCGCTGGGGCCGCCGTGCTAGCGCGCTGCGGACGAGCGCTAGTGGCTCAGTCTTGTCGACATTTGGGGTAACCGAAAATTTTGGAAGCTAGTCCCAAGACCTGTTCGACGTTTTCCGAGATGGCGCCGCCACCATAACCTTCTGCACAGTCTGCGCTTGGCGAGAAGACTTGGGCTTTTTCGGAAGGTTTGCAGAGGACGTTCTGCCAGAGGAACTCATTTGTCAAAGCTGTTCTCAGGTGCTCAGTCAAGCAGAGATGTGCGCGTCCAGGTGAGGTCCGTTTAGAGCACGCGAGGAGGAGGGCCTCTTTGATGTGCTAGGTAACTATTCTGTTTTTCCCCTTTCCAGAATGCGTATATATTTGTAATGGCAAAAATAAACGCAATTGTTGGTAGTCAGGGATAGTCCTGTTTGGTCTTTCTCGTTCTTCTTCTTTCGCGCGGCTTTTTTTACTATAAATATGTAGCAACAAGCTCAAGTTCGAACGCTTCATCACAGAAATAAGGTAACCATCGAGAGCGAGCTCACAGTCTGGTCTGTTTTATTTTTCACCGGATCAGATACCGTACAGCACCTACGAACGTTGAAATTGCGTCGAGTACACCGTAACAGATCTATAAAAGAAAAACGAACCTGATGGTTGTACCAATTATTAATCATAAACGTTGCAGAGCCCAAGAAACCCTAAGCAGGAAAGCTTAAATGCACTAATTATCAAAGCCGTCAATCAAGGGAACGTAGTCACGACAAGGTCCCTGCGCGGTTAGAAGCGTTCAAGACTACCAGGCGAAAATAATTCTAATACACTTGCATATTAACGGCACTAGATATTTCAGAGTATATTTTATGAGCCTAAATTTAGTTATTGCTTAACTTTTGTGTGGAGCACGTGCGACAAGTAAAATAGAGAGCAAGAGATAAAGAAAGAAGAATTATTACAGTGGAAAAAGAAAGAAAGAAACAAAAAGTATAGAAAAAAAAACAGAGCAAGACAGGAAGAGAAAGGGCGAAATAAAGAGACAGTAAGAGAAATAAAGAGGCAGACACGAAAAAGCTGCAGAAAACACAAAGAGCGAGACAAAAAAGAAAAGGAAGAGAGAAATAGATGGAAACAAAGAAAAACAGATAAAAAAAGCAGAGAGAGAGAAAAAGAGATAGAATGGAAGAGGGAAGTATATGAAATAGAGTGCGAAAGAGAAACAGAAACAGCAAGGACAGAAGGCAACAAAAACAAAAAGATATTAACAGAGAGACAGACAGGAAGAGAAGAAAGTCAGCGATAAACAAAGAGAAACAATGTAGGTCGTACTACTGCGCTCTTACTTCACGCTTGGCACCCCTACTACGAAGCTGCCATAATTTTTTAACGGGAACACCATCGTCAGGCTTTGCAATGTTAATTTCGGCCTGTTTATGCGAAGTAAACAAAACGACCACAAGAGAAACAATAAGTATGAGGCAAGATAGATAGATAGATAGATAGATAGATAGATAGATAGATAGATAGATAGATAGATAGATAGATAGATAGATAGATAGATAGATAGATAGATAGATAGATAGATAGATAGATAGATAGATAGATAGATAGATAGATAGATAGATAGATAGATAGATAGATAGATAGATAGATAGATAGATAGATAGATAGATAGATAGATAGATAGATAGATAGATAGATAGATAGATAGATAGATAGATAGATAGATAGATAGATAGATCTCATGATCACACGGGAACCCCTTGTAAATTTGCGTTTGGCTTAAGCTTTGGGTGCAATGAGGACTTTTGAAAACGTTTAAATAGCAGAAGGAGTTCACTCACTCGGGCGCAAAGGATAAGCCGAACTGCGTCATCCTGTACATCACCGCTTTATAGATAACGAACTGAGCACCCAGCTCCAGTGAGTCGATGCCAGAAAGAAAATTGTGTGAGCCGTTCTTGTACAGGGAGTCGTAGAACATGTAGTCGCACATGCCGTCAGGAGGCAGGTAGGCCACACTTTTGCGCACCGGTTCAGACACAGTACAGACGTACGGATAGGCAGGCAGAGATGGAGCCACTGTCGAGAATAAGCAGTCAATCAACCAAACAAAGCAAAGCAGGTACTGCTATGCATTCGCTCGTAGTACAAAACTAAGCTGAACGATTGCCGGCCTGCACGCTTTAAAGCGAAGGGGGTTTCCTTGGGTGAATTAAGGCAGCACCCCTTTTATCGTCACTCGCGGTAGAACACGACGGAAAGGATTGGTTTCTACAGATACTTGTCTTTTTTTTAACGCGATAGCGTTAAAGAGCTCGTTTCGCAGAAATTCCGGCGTCGGCGTCGGTGTCGGCGTCGTTGGTTGTGAGCGAAAAATCATCATCTTGTCCGTGACCGGAAAAATCACCATCTTGTCCGTGACCGAAAAATCGAGAAAGATGCAAATAAAATAAATAATGTAATTTTCGGGTCCGAGTGAGGATCGAACCCGGGTCGTCTACGTGGCGCAAGCAGGTGTTCTACCACACAGCCATGCCTCGGGATGGAAATACTGTGAAAATAAATTCCATCTGCTTGGAAATGCAGTGAAAATAACTTCCATGCTTCGCAAACGCAAGCGTCCTTTATATAGGCGTCGCAATATAACATGTAATATCCCAGGAATATTGCGTGGCACAAGCGTACATTCCCATCGGGCTCAGAATATGTGACTATCATAACGATTTCATAGTTTAAAGCCAGCCACCCATTACAAACGACACACACCTTACTGCGCGTATTCCCTTAACACCACGTAGTGGGTGCATTGCAAGTTTGAAAACATTTCCCACATTTGCCGCGCATAATTGCTCCTTGGTTTAAAGCATACTACCCATTACATAGTATGCACTAAGTGATTGAAGTAGGCACTAGGGACGGGATATCGCTATCGCGTCCAACTCTTAAAGGCGAAGCTTAAGGGTCCCCCCAATGTTTTTTCTTTTTTCCGGGGTGCGTGCGGGTGCTCCTATACTGACTGGGTGTCGCTGACCTTCCTCCGTTCAACTATAGAATTATC
This sequence comes from Rhipicephalus appendiculatus, assembly GCA_030522465.1. Taxonomy (NCBI): domain Eukaryota; kingdom Metazoa; phylum Arthropoda; class Arachnida; order Ixodida; family Ixodidae; genus Rhipicephalus; species Rhipicephalus appendiculatus. The sequence goes on from JALIZH010027982.1 coordinate 39,154, forward strand.
AAGGCGGGGTTAAATAACAGCGCAGAACATCGTGCCCTGCCATCTCACCCGAAAAAGCAGTGAGGAAACATAGTGTTGATCCGTCTCAGCAGGTGTACCGCGATTTATTGCGATGGATAATGGACCGGGCTAACTTACCTGCAGGTGTCCCGGTAGTGACTGGAATGGTCGGATGAGGCCGCGTTCGCCGAGGGGCTAAAAACAAAAAAAAATGAACATACACAAGTGAAAGTTTCAATATAGAAGCATTATTTTTCCGGTTTACGCCCGCGTAAACAGCTCGCAGTCACCATATGTTTAATACAACCCGATAATATACTTAACATCCGAGCAACTGGCTTCCGCAAATGGTTAATAGTTACCCCAGCCACGCCAGGGTTGCCTAATTCTCGTGAGACATCACAACGACCACGAACGTTCCTTATGAATAAGGCGACGGCACAGATCACGCAAAGTTATTCCCAGCAAACGAAGATAAATATGCACGTGAGGTACATTTTGCACATTAGCGCTTGCCTATTGACCATCTCAAGTTTTTTTCAGCACTGCGCAGACTACGGGACTGCTTAGCCAAGAGGATCGGCGAGTGTTCCTCGTGACAATCGCGCCGCCTTGTCAGCTCGGCGACCCCCACGGTGCCTGCACGCACGCGTTGTGCGAGTAAAAGCAAGTCACAGTTTCGCTGCAAGGCTGAAACACTAAATGCAACAACACCACTTTTAGATATCCAAAAAAAAAAGGCAGACGTCAGGGGAAGTTGGAAGCTTGTGATGAAAAATTTGGTAACAGGAGTTGTGCTGGAGCCGACGTTTCGGCAAGTCGACTTGTCTTCAGAGTTGGAGACTTGAAGAAGACAAGTCCGCTTGCCGAAACGTCGGCCCTAGCATCACCCGCGTTTACGTATTTTTCACGAAATTTCGATGTTATACGAAGAAGGGCTAGCAGCGAACTGTGACTTGCTATTACTTGCACAACGCGTGCGAGCAGGCGCCGTGGGGCCGCCGAGCAGACAAGGCGGCGCGATTGATCAGATGCGGCGTAACTCAACAAAACGCTGGTGTAAGGAAACACAGGCCGTTGCAACGACGGAAGCGACCTGGGTGCCGTATATCGCTTCACCGCAATGTAAGCGGTAAGAGTACAGCCCGTACAAGACTATGAGCCACTTCATGATGGCTCCCGAGAAAGCGGATGCACCACCAGATGTAGTAACATCTACCGATGGTTGATGTTACTACATCAACTGCAAAGTTTAGTTCCAGTTCGCATGATTACGCAAGCAAGGCGGTGATGATTGATGCAGTGTTCCTCCTTGATGCGACGAGCCGCCATTTCTTGCTATGGCCAAACGGTAATAAAGAGTAACTGTCATAATGTTCGCCTATGCCTTCGACACGTTGTCAGATTAAACACCACGCAACTGCCGCGGCTCCCCAGGGAGGAGTTTTGCACCATGTCTCACTATCATCCGAACCGCAATTAAAATCTGCCACTGAATATCTCGGCGCAAGGACATCTCAGTGCACCGACGTGCCCAGCAAACGCACGTCGTAACTGAAGGCGTACATATTCACCATCGATCATTGGATATTGACGACGCTTTGAAAAGTTTCTCCGCCATAGTACGCACCTTCGCATCGACCATGCTGATATGCTCGGCCCGGTGAAGTCCGTAAATCGAACTAGCCACCCCTATCGTACCAGGTAGTTTAAGGGCTCCCCGGATCCCGGGTGAATCATATTAGTTAAAGTGCAGCCGAAATCATGCCGTCGAAAATGAACAGTGCACCAGATGAAGACAGTACAAGCGCTTCTACTGTCATCATCTTGTCCCCTGTTGTTTCCGCAGTCGATAAATGACACGCTCAACCTTTCTGCATTCTGAAATCCATTCAATGCCTGATTGGTTTTCGCGCAGTTATGGCTACCAGTCAGGTCATTCCACGATTTCTCGTCCCTGCGCCTTTCCCTGGCTATTCCAATACATAAATACCAGCGTTTTATTATAAGGTGCTGACTTCTACTCATATTTATAGTTACTTCCGTGTAACAGTCACTTACTAATGTAATCCCATATCTACCACATCACTCTGCTGTACCTTCGTGCCTCCATACTTCTAACAACAACAAATTATTACATTACCGATTCCCGCGACTGTTCGATTACCCCAAACGCTGTTACTTCCTCTGTCATTGGATCAGAATTCGGAGGATTAAGCAATACGTGAGACTACTGCAAATATCTGCGACTAAAGCTGGGACGCTTGGGTGCCGGATATTTACCGCCTCTGTCGAATGAGGTATCAACGAGAATTGTGATAGCAGTAGTTGTAGTCGTAGCTTTGATGGTGCTTGTTCTTGCGGTCATCTTACCAGTCCTGCTCGTGGTAGTTGTCGCGGATGATGTAACTGCGACTTAGGCGGTCGTGTTATCTTTTTTCGCGGTGGTCTCTCTGCGCTATTGGCAGTCATGACGGCGATCTGTAATGGTAGGAAGGTGCTTTCGCCGATGTTCTAACAATCTTTAGTTAGCAGTTTACCCTGAACTCGTTGGTAGTGTCACTTTCAGGAACAAAATGCAAGTAAACAATTCCTGCACTAAATATCTCCTCAGGTGCACGTTCAATCACACAGACATATTTAAATCAATGCCATGTCCTCCGTTGTGCAGGCCTCAAAGTGACGTTTCTGTTACGGATGAGAAAGCCGTGAAATATTAGGTTATAAGAGCTTACTTGTGCGGACAGGTGGTGGTGTCGTAACCGGTCGTTTGGTAGGCGCCGGTGTTCGAGTTGCACGAGTTGGAGGCGCCGGTTTTGTAGGTGCAGGTGTGGGAGGCGCACGTGTGGCAGGCGGCGGTGTCGGAACCGTTCGTTTGGTAGGCGCCGGTGTTCGAGTTGCACGAGTTGGAGGCGCCGGTTTTGTAGGTGCAGGTGTGGGAGGCGCACGTGTGGCAGGCGGCGGTGTCGGAACCGGTGGTTTGGTAGGCGCCGGTGTTCGAGTTGCACGAGTTGGAGGCGCCGGTTTTGTAGGTGCAGGTGTGGGAGGCGCACGTGTGGCAGGCGGCGGTGTCGGAACCGGTGGTTTGGTAGGCGCCGGTGTTCGAGTTGCACGAGTTGGAGGCGCCGGTTTTGTAGGTGCAGGTGTGGGAGGCAAACGTGTGGCAGGCGGCGGTGTTGGAGGCGCGGGTGTGGGAGGCGCAGGTGTAGGATGCGCATGCGTCTGGGATTCTGTCACACTTGTGGTCATTTGTCCAGGACCAGGCGGGGTTACACCAGTGCCTGTCGTAGTTGCAGCCGTCCCCGCGGGGGTTGAATATGACACAGGAGGTGCTGAAGAACCACCTCCTCCTCCGCCGCCACCACCACTGCTTCCTCCGAAATCCTCGACGTCCTCGTCGGTGAACTCACCAACGTCTAATGAAAAACGCACAAGCCGATTAGGGCGTAAATGCGATGCGCACAAGCCAAAGCAGGCAGAATGCGCATTTTTTTAAAAAGCATTCTTGCTGCAGTCTGTATCGGTTCCGCATTTTGGTAATAGAGATATTGCGTGTGCACTGGTCGACGCTCCTATTTCCCGCTTTTTGAAGCTATAACAAGGATGAATGTCATTCTAGGGCAAGACAGTAACGCGACTAGGTTTAGAAAGCTCAGCTTGGTACACTTCTATGCTGATAGTGTCCTATCACATTGTCAGGCATAGCTTAACAAGCAAAGGTGACTCGAGGAGTTAACAGGCACTAACGTAAGCGCACTATCCTTCAGCTTCCTAAGGTTATCAGAACTGGGGAAGCATACACACAACCACTGCGTTCACAAAACTCAAAGTGGCCATTTTTCTAGGTCAATGGCGCACTTCGACATTGCAAGGCAGGGCTTGACAATCAAGGGTGACTCGAGAAGATAGAAGGCACTACTATGGATATCCTAGGCCCTAGTCAGGTTAGCAGCACTGGGGAAGCAGCTACAGCAATAATGTGTGCATCATCTACCACAGAGAGCTCCCAGGAAAAAGAAAACAGGGTGCCTCATTCGCTAAATCGTTTCAGACATTGCGCAACGACCTTGACTTATCCAAAAAAAAAATGTTCACTGCCTTTCTTTGCACAGGTTCAGAACAGTGAAATAAGTGTTCCTTGCGGAAATACTAGGTCTGGGAAGGACCTTAGTGTAAGCATCTCCATGTTTATGCCAAGGATTACACCTCCCACCCACCCATCAATGGAATTGTAAGAAGCGTTGTCCTGCTTTGCTTTCATTTTTCATTCATTTTTTGCTTTAATTTTTCAGTGTACCTCCTGTAGCTTTCCTGTAAATTTTTATTAATGTATTCTTTTTTCTCATGCTGCCCACGACATTTAACATGCATTTGTTTTAGTATTAGGGGGTCCCCCCCGTCAGTTCTCGTAACTATGGGACCTCCGAATGTAATACATATCTCTAACGATGTTACATTGTACGCAAAGGAACTAAATAAAATTGAATTGAAATTGAATTGAGAATACATCGAAGATAACTTGAAAAGAATAGATATGCGCTCCGACTCCCTACCATATTAACGAATAACAATTCCCTGAGAAAGTAGAATTGGCTTCGAAAAAAAAAAACGCTCGTACTCAGTAAACCATAGTCATAGGAGAACTCCGTGCAAATGTAGCAAGAAATTAGATAAGAACCAATACGTAACGATAGTATCGAATCAAATAATAGAGGTTACTGAAATTTTCAGAACAATTTCCCCTCCTTTTCACGAGTGCTTGCTGCCCAAAGTATATAACTAGGATGTGAACCAGAGTAAAAAAAAAACAGAAAAAACTATGTATTCAGACCCCGGCCTATGGTGAAGCACGCATAAGTATTGTTTTAGGTAAAATGTAGCGACTGTAGGTTCATGAGGGTGCCTTAGAATTGCAACGCCTTAGTAGACTAGTGACAAAAAATATTGGAAAGTGTAATTTACTGATTATGAAGCACAAATAAAAGAGTTGTAACACCAACAAAAAACCAGATTAATCAAATACAAAAGCCTTTATTGAGACGCGACAGTAGATGAAAGCGAAAGTGTAGAATTGCGACGCTTTAGAACAGGCGTAGGCAGCTTACATCCCGCGGGCGCATACGGCCTGTGAGGCCGCATTACGCGGCCCCTGGGTTGACGTGAGAACTCCCCTCCCAAATGCTACGTCAAGGAGGGAACTTAATTCAGGAATCTCCAAGTTATCAAGCGCTACTCGTCACCCGCCCCCCCCCCCTCCCCAACACAATAGGCGACTGTCCTGGTCGTACGCGAGTGAGGGCAACGGTAAATTATTGATAAGGTCTAGCTGAAGTTCATCAAACTGAAGTTCATCAAACGTGCGTTTCCGACCAACCGAAGAACACCTCCCCGAATTTCTGCTTCTGTCGGTGAGCAACCTTGATGTAGATATTTACGAGTTGGTCAAGAATGTTGCGCACCAATAGGGGATATTCAATATGTACAGCGTCATCTGTCGACAGGCCCATAAGCTTGATCCGCTTGGGTATGAAAACAAGACCAGTCTCATATCGCAGCCTTTCAGGTACCAGCTGCTGGTTTTTTATATTTGTTCTTCGATGACTTCCCAATGCTTCGTGCGCTGTTCAGGCAACGAGGGAGCCCTCACAACGCTTGGAACAAGGTTAAAATAATTTTAATCTAATTCATCAAGTTACCTCAATGAAGCAAAAAAATCTACAGACGTGAACTTGTTTCGTCAACAAGATCGGCACTCTCTGCTTCAGGTTCGGAAATGACCGGCGAGCGCAAAAGGGCTCTTCAGTGCAATTTAGTTGCTCGCCTGCAACATAAGCTAGACCTACAGAACAATATATTAATATATAAGCATTTTAAAACAGCTGGCCGACGTCGCACACGCGTGAGAGAGCATGATTGATTAACATGAGCTTGTCGGCGTTGCAGAGCGACGAAAGCAATAATTTACGTAAAAACTAGCAGTTGTTCCGTGTACGAATACAACCGATGAGCGAAGCTGCTTAGAAATGGGACGCAAACGACTGTGTACGTTTTTTATATATGTATAAACATGGTTTTCGATGAAGTTTAGTGTCGTTTAGTAACGCGAACTGTTTTGGCGCAGCGAGCCTTGTTTGTTTTTTTTGGGCAACGCGCGCCTTTCTTTTCTTTTTTCTTTTTTTTTTTTTTTTTTTTTTTTTTTTTTTTTTTTTTTTTTTTGCGCCGGCGCCGGGTGGGCAGAGCGTCTGCTACTACCTTCGAGAAAGCGCCCGTAGTGCACTAGAATTATGGTTGTCCACGATAAAGGTGGTGAAAGTGAAGACGACCATTATAACCAGTTGTGCACAGAGCTTGTTTCTTTTATTTTAACCTCGAATGTCTGGTGCGCTAGAACCAGTCCGCTCGGCGTATAGCGCGCGCGGCCTTTCCTTGTATTTTTGTACCGGCGTCGCATCTATATTGCAGGGAGCTTCAACGGCGACGGCGGGGTGCGGGCCTAAGGAGCTTCGCTCCTAAAAAACGCGTGTAAGCAGTGCCATGGACGCTGCTGCACGGGTCCGCGGTAAATCAGTGCAGCCACACGGGATTCGATCGGCGCAAAGATCCTAGCAAACATATATTTGCCAGCTTAGCAAGACAGTGTGCGCCGTAGTACATAGCCCACATGCCACGTATGCGCTTCGCTTTACACTCCCGTGTGGCCCTGGTATTTTTCAGAAGATAGGGTCTACCGAAGTGTCTTCTGTTAATGGTGTCTTTCCGTATCTCGACCGCAGCATTAAAGATACGTGCTTCAAACTTTGCGTTTGACGATGTTAGCTTAAAACATATCAAGAACTTGCTAAGGTTGCTAAGAACGTAAAGAATTTTTCGGGTAGCGGTCCGTCCTGTGGCGGATATTTTTCCTACCTATATATGCTGACAAAACCTGAAGAAACCCTAGTGCAAACACTGCCAACGTTCGCGGTAATGTGTAATAGCAGAGCTTGTCCTTTGTAGGACTCACGGACAGCTCCTTGTCACACAGTGCTTCGCTGCAAAGAGGTACTTCACGTTTACTAGCAGCCTAATCATTGTCATCGTAAGTGGTACTCGATGGCGACTTCAGTGCGCTGGAATTGATGCTCCGCTGTGGTGGCAAAGTCCCGAGGAATCAGCGAATGAAAGTTTCTTTTCTCGACAGGCGAGAGCAGACCAATCTTTCTAGAAGCAATCGGATGAAAAAGGGTTTCCAATGAAAGAAAGAAAAAGTGTTTGCTCATTTTGACAGGGTTTTCTTAAAAGGATTTAATCCAAATCACATTAGAGACATCGGATACATTAAACACAACCCAGAACTTCAAGGGATTCCTAAGACAAAAAAATCACCGCCCAAGCACTCCGTACAAATGGTTAACCAGCGAAGCTGAAAAGTGCGGCCCCGGTGTTTAGCAGTGGGTTCAACCCGACGCTGCACTGAAGCCTTCCACAATTATCGTTGCCAGGTTGTGGTCGAACCACAGGCGGTCACAGACATCGCAGCCGAAGCCAAAGTGCCGCAGGAGAAACTCTCGCCCAAAGCGGGCGCTCGCCCCCGGCGAACGCGCTCCCGCAATCACGTCGACGCTGTCCTCCCCGCAACGCCGTTTATTCGGCGCACCAGAGGGCGCGCCGTGGCTGCAAGCGTTTTTTTTTTTCGGCCACCACGTGGCTGAAGGGTACTCAAGTGCTTTGAAGCATACTGGCGGAGTTTTGTGGTACCTTTTGGCTTTGAGTGCATGTAATCCGAAGTGTGAACGATCTGACCATGGTCAAAAAGACCGTAAAGTGTTCAGGGTGCGGAATCGGATGGAAAATAGAGGATGACAAGGCAGAACAAGCTGACGCCAAGTGTAAGCAATGTGAGTTAGAGGCGAAAATGGAAATAATGATGGCTGCCCAGAATGAGCTCAAGGTAAAAATCGCCGAGCTGGAGAATGCGTTGGCGACAGAGCGAGAAAAAACGATGGCTATGGGAGAAAGGCTAAAGTCAGCTGAGGAAGGGTTAGCGAAGGCAGGCATGGTGAACAAGGAAGCAAGCGACGGCGGGAACAGGGGGGCATCAACCCCCATAGTGGGAGACGCGAAGGTGGAGACAGGTTTGGGGAAGACAGGTGCAGGGGGCACAGGACCCAGTTTCCGCGAGGTGGTTTTGGGGATGGGAGGGAGCAAAACAGCGGCGGTTGCGCGAGCTGGAGACCGAGGCAGTGGCCAGGTGCGGGACAGTCCAGCAGAAAAGTCGGAGCACGTTATAATGGCCGGGGACTCGAATTTAGCTAGATGCGCAGAAGCAGTCAAGGAAAGGGTGAGAGGCGACAAACGAGTTTTAATAGGGACGTTCCCGGGACGTAGGCTGGGATCAGTGATGAGACAAGCTAGCGCAGAACTCGAAACTAAAGCTAATGGACGTAACCTCGTGATAATTGCGGGAGGTCTAAACGACGTCTTGAATGAAGAATCAGCCGAACTAGCGACCACATTGGCGAAAGGGGTCGACGACATGCGCGCCATTTCCCCTCAGGTGCAGATAGTGGTATGCACAATACCGGAGGTACCGGTGCGTGACGGCAACCTGCAAAGAGCGGTTGTCGACGCAAACAAAGAGATATGGCGGATGAGTCGAGAGAAGGGCATCGAGGTAGTGGAAGTAAACAGAGAGGTGCACAGGTGGGGTGGTTTTCGAAGAGACGGAATACACTTCAATAGGAGGCTTGGTCATGAGGTGGGTTGGCGACTTGCAGGACGCGCAGTAGCTTTTTTGAGGGGCACGCGGGCCCTTCGGTGTCCAGGGTAGCGTGTAATGAGGACAACAACCAGGGGGACTCTGTGACAGGTAGTATAGCGAAAAACCAGAGAAAAGGTAAAAGAAGGGAGAAGGCGCGTGTCGCAATTGGTTACATTAACATGCAGGGTGGCAGAAAAAAGGCAAAATGGTTAGAGATTGAGGGACAGTTAAACAAGGAACAGATAGGTGTTTATGCGGTTACAGAAACACACCTTAGAGACTTGGAAGAGCCACCACATATTGACAATTACATTTGGGAAGGATGCAACAGGATCATATCAGAAAGGAGAGGTGGGGGGTGTTGGAATGCTAATTCATAGCAGAGCAAAATGGGATAGAGTGAAGCAAACGTGTTCAGAGCACCTGTGGGTTTCGGGCACAGTAGGTGGAAAGAAAACGTGGCTAGGTGTAGCTTACTTGTGGACGGGGAATAACTGCAGAGAAAAGAATCTGGAGATAGTGAAATGCATAAGCACCGATATTAAAGAATTTGGTCATGATGCCGAAATAATCCTTCTAGGGGACATGAATGCTCACATACATGACCTTGACGGATATTCAGACTCCAATGGCAAGTTATTGCTAGATCTCTGCGAGCAACATAGTCTTGAAATAGTTAACGCGGGGCCTAAGTGTGAGGGACACATCACGTGGGAAGTCGGAAACAGGCAGTCGAGCATTGATTATTGTCTCATGACAGAAGGAATCTATGACAAACTTAGAGAGATGAGAATAGACGAGGAAGGCATTAACAGCTTGGGTAGTGATCATAAACGCATAACATTACAAATGGGATATAAAACTGAAAATAAGAACCTAGAATCGAACATTGGCAGTTCATATTTAAATGAGAAACAAATAACTAATATAGCCGCAAGAGTCGAGGAAGAAGTAGACAAACTTCCAGGCAAAGACTGGAAGTATAGTGAGCTGCTACATGTAATCACGAAAGAAATAGAAAAAGAGAAGAAAACTATTTCTTGGAAAGGAAAGAGAAAGCCAAAAAGTTGGTGGAACAAAGAAATCCGGGATGCGATCGAGAAGCGACGTGAGGCATCACGGCAGCACAGACAAGCAAAAAAGGAGAAGCGGCCACAGGATGAAGTCAACCAAGTATGGGAAATATATTTAGAGCAAAAATCCATTGTGCAGAAATTAGTCGAGGCAAAAATTAAAGGCGAAAGTGAACGCTGGATGACAGAGATTCGCGAAAAGAAGAAGGCCGCGCCTAGGATATTTTGGAGCCACCTAAAAGCGCTAGGTAGGAAGTCTGTAACAATGCAACAACATATGGTAGATGAAGAAGGAAATCAATTGGAAGGGTATGAAGCGCTAGGTTACATCCGAAAGGTAACAGCCGATTCGTTTAAAAAGGTCGCCCAGGGGATTCCCCCGGTGAGTAAAAGTATACAGAAGAGTACAACCGAGGAAGATGTAGTACTTGAAAATTTCAATTGGAAGAAGGCCGAAGGAAAAATTCCTAAGCGCACTACTCCGGGCTTAGATGGGGTTCCCGTCAGCCTAATTAACGAACTAGGACAGAGCACTAAAGAAGCACTGCTGAAAGCCGTAGAAAAGTGCTTACAGGAGAGGGAAATACCAGACAGTTGGCGAAAAAGTAGAATGAACTTAATCTATAAAGGCAGGGGAGAAAAGGATAACATTCGCTCGTATAGACCGCTAACTATTACATCGGTGCTATACCGGTTGGCGATGCAGGCAGTAAAATTAAAAAATAGAAACGTGGGTAGAGCAAAATGATATTTTGGGAGAACTCCAGAATGGATTCCGAATCGACAGGCGGTTAGACGATAACCTGTTTGTTCTTACACAGTGTATAGAAATATCAAAAATAGAAAACAGGCCCTTATACGTAGCTTATCTAGACATCACCGGGGCATATGACAATGTTAATCAGGAAATTTTGTGGGATATATTGAAGGAAGTGGGCATAGGTGACGACTGTATACAGCTTTTGAGGGAGATATACCGAGAAAATACAGTTTGTGTAGAATGGGAAGGAATAAGCAGCAAGGACAGCGTTGACATTAGCAAGGGGCTGAGACAGGGATGTCCTTTGTCCCCGCTGTTGTTCATGTTATACATGGTGAGGATGGAAAAAGCGCTAGAAGGTAGCAACATTGGATTTAATCTGTCACACAAACAGGCAGGCGCGATGGTTGAGCAGAAGCTTCCAGGTCTATTTTATGCTGACGATATTGTCTTATTTGCGGACAGTCAAGATGATATACAGCGGCTGGCAGATATATGCGGAAGGGAGGGCGAGGCTCTAGGACTAGGTTTTAGTGTAACAAAATGTGGATTGATGGTATTCAATGATCACGAAGACCATGCGGTCTTAATACAGGGCCAAGAAATACCGAGGGTAAGCGAATACAAGTACCTCGGAGTGTGGGTAAATGAGGGGGGATAGATATATGGAGGTACAAGAGAAAGCATCGGTAACAAAGGGAAAGAGGAATGCTGCAATCATGAAGCACAGAGCGTTATGAGGATACAATAGGTACGAGGTGCTTCGAGGGCTGTGGAAGGGTGTGATGGTTCCGGGGCTTACATTTGGGAACTCAGTGGTGTGCATGAAGTCAGAGGTGCAATCTGGAATGGATGTAAATCAAAGGACTGTGGGACGCCTCGCGTTGGGCGCTCACGGGAAGACGACAAATGAGGCTGTAAAGGGTGATATGGGATGGACAGGTTTTGAAGTGAGGGAAGCTCAGAGCAAAATTAGATTTGAAGAGAGGCTGCGGAAAATGAAGGAGAGTAGATGGGCAGGGAAGGTTTTCAGGTATTTGTATAGAAAAAAGCGTCGACACGCAGTGGAGAAAAAGAACTAGGAGGCTCACCAGTAAATATACGGCTAGCAGTGTGGGCGACATGGCAACAAGGAGCATTAAGCGAAAAGTCAGAGAGGCGGAGAGGACTTATTGGATGACAGCGATGGAAAAGAAGCCGGCTCTCAGTGACTACCGAAAGGGAAAAAACGAAATAAGGAGGGAAAGGTTTTATGATAATTCAAGGGGAAGCGCTTTACTGTTTGAGGCAAGGTCGGGTTGCCTTAGAACGCGTAGCTATAAAGCGAGATTCTGTAACGAAGAAGAACAATGTACATGCTGTGGGGGGAACTAAGGAAACGATGGAACATGTACTGATTGAATGTGGCGATATCCACCCAGATATACGTGTGGACACGAGTCTACATGAAGCCTTGGGTTTTAGGGACAACAATGGAAAGCTGAACACGTCCGCGATAGAAATAAGTAAGAGACGGTTAGAGTATTGGTGGCAGAAAAGTAGAGATAAAGGACAAAAATGAAGAAGGGGGGAAAATAAGGTCATTCTCCTTAAGAAGCAGAGAGATGGACCGTGAACTTATATTTTTCTTTGCTGTAATAACATAGATTTAATCAATATAGATAAGGCATTAGGCCACCATAAAAAGAAAGTTTTTTCGAGCCTGGTGGCAGACATGTCACCGCCCCGTTATAAAGGGGACGCTCATAGCATCCATCCATCCATCCGTTTGACCTTGCAAGCGTCGTAGCCAAGCTCGCGCGCCAATGGCGCGCGAGCTTGGGTACGGCGCTCAGAACGACGTAACTGATAGCACAGCCAATGGAGACCGCTGGTGACACAGATGCCGAACGGTTTTTCGTTTCTCCTAACCATATACAGCTTTCGCTGTAAAACGCTTTTTCTTCAGTAAAAAAGTATTCTACGATAGCAAACACATCCCACCTGCTGCGCGAAGACGCTTCGCCAGCGACAAAACGCGCACAAAGAAAATGCGCGTGTCGACACCACCTTGAAGTTTCCGCTCCAGTCTTCGTGACGTCATAAATTTCGAAAGCGTCTACTAGGGCCTTCGTAGATCCAAGTCGCCAAAAAATGAAGTGCATTGTGTTCTGATGGAGACAGATAACATATCAAGTTGCAGGAAATCCCGTTTAGCCTAAGAGGCCGAAATACGAAAAAAAAAAAACACTTGAAATTCGTGAGGTCATCATCGAAAATTCGGCGAGAAATTTAAAAGTGAAATTTGTGACATTGATTTTCTAATTGATTAATAAAGTTTTGGTGGTGAAATTAATGGCACTACATATTTGAGAGCCTAAATTTTTCGGTATAAACTTAATTTATCATTTCACTTCAGTGTCCCTATAGCACTTGTTTCACAGTCGAAAAGAAGGGTTGTTCTTACTTCTGTCAGTCACGAACACGTAGACTGCAACGGCGATGAACATCAACACGACGCAGACAATGGCTATCGGCCAGCATGACGTCGACGACGAAGACTCGCCTCTGGAATAAGGAAGCAGAAAACGTTCAAAAGGAATGTAGCAGTCGAGGTTTCAAGTAGTAGTAAAAGGCTGGCGGCAGACTTAGTACGTTTCAAAGCATCCGTCACTGCAGCCGTACCGAAACCCCGCTTTGCCTATCGTCCTGACGCGAAGGGTTGAACAATCACATTATGAGAACAGGTGGGCTTATGTGTGATTAGACTACGCAACCACACTTTTTTTGTAATAATACGAAGCTTACCACTACAATACTCATAGCAGTGCTAAGACTATGTCCTTTACATATAATTACATTAATAATAATAATATTTGGGGTTTAACGTCCCAGAACCACGATATGATTATGAGAGACGCCGTAGTGGAGGACTCCGGAAATTTCGACCATCTGGTGTTCTTTAACGTGCACTGACATCGCACAGTACACGGGCCTCTACCATTTCGCCTCCATCGAAATGCGACCGCCGCGGCCGGGATCGAACCCGCGACCTTCGGGTCAGCAGCCGAGCACCCTAGCCACTGATCCACCGAGGCGGACATATAATTACATTAGGCGCAGCAGAGATCACAAGATGACTTCAAGTCTATTTTATCGTTTACGTAGGGTGCCTTGTCATCGCTTTATTTTTAACTTTCATCGCATCGCACAATATTCGCGCGCACAAAGGAAGCATAGTGTAGGGGACAAACGAACATACCACTGCTATTTTTGAACAGTCAGACACATACGCGATATCGTTTGAGATTTGCCAAATACAGTCGGACCGACTTATGACAATACCTCAAGTGTCATGAAAATTTTCTTCTTATAAGCGATAATTGCTTAAACGGGTTACACACAAAAAAAGGAAAATATCGAGATGCTACGCTGTTGTGACAAAACCAATAATATCGGATGGGATATAACGGACATCAGTGACATGGATGACAAAGCTGCGGATTTTTCGGACATGTTTGGAAATTCAGGATGCCTTAACAGGACCGCCAAAAGCCCCATAGAGCCAATGTGGGACAACATCTGAAGTTTCGGACGCTGAAACTCTTCGAAGCCTCAACTTTTTACTTAAATTGCATGTTTCAATAGAAGCCTCCGCCGCTCCCGCGCCGAGCGCATTTCAGAAGAAAGCTTTGCTGTAAAGCCATAACGCCATGTGGTCAAGCATACTGCAAATTCGTAGCGATGCTGGGGTGCGTCGCGGTTGTAGGCCGGGTATTCAGCAGCTTGAACTTCTCGTTTTCTTATTGCGATAGCAATTATATGGACACTCTCGGCTGGTTTTCGCCGTCGGCGTCGGCGTCACTGTTGCCGTCGCCGTCATGTCACGTATATGTATATGTATCTATATATTTATAAAAGCCACAAAGAAAAATAATTGAGGAAAATGTTTCCGACGCGCGGTATCGAACGAGGGACCTCTCGCTCTGCATCCGCGCGGCGCTAACCGCTGAGCCACGAAAGCGCACGTCCTTCAACGTTCAAACGGCGAGCTATTTATATACAGCGTGTTTCCAGCGTGTTTTCACCATGACCAGCGACGCGCGCTCCCAGGCGCTCCTCTACGGCGCGTACTTTGCCCGGTGGGGGGTAGACGCACGTGCGCGCGCGCTTATCTCGCGGTCGGGAGGATAGTACGCCTTAGGCACCGTGGCCTTAGGCTTTCGCCGGAACGGTTTCGTTGTATTTACCGAGCGCAAGAAGGTCACTTCGCTCGCTGCAGTCCCCCCGTTTGCGAAAAGAGCACGCTTTTCAAACACAGCGAAGTAACATCTGTGACACTTGTTAGTTCGCGCTCGTCTGTTCCTGTGAATAGGTTTAGTGCGTCGTTTTTGTTTAAGCAGCGCGTTAAGTGTCGAGCTGTGAATGTTGTTAGTTCGCTCTCATCCTGTGCGTGTTTTCGTGCGTCACGTGCGCGTGAGCAGCGCGCTGCACGTTTCGATCTGCTTGCCATTCGTCGCTTGACATTCCAATTTGTTGCTGCCGCATTCATTGCTTCGCCTTGTGGCGAAACTCTGACTTTTTTCTTTCGTTTGAAGGATTTCGCTCTCTGTTTCCTTTCGACACGGAAACCCAACATCCAGATTCATTGCTATAACCGATAATGCGGCCTGCGAGCATTGCTGTAAACGGGCTATTTCACCATAGAAAGCATACTAAAGTTGACGGTGCAGCAGCACCTCACTGTTATAAACAATATATTGTTAAAACCGGTATGGTTGTAAGTGGGTTGGACTGTATTTCACCCTGCATTTCAAATCCTCTAACTTATGCAGTAAATACATATGCTTAGAGAAACGAAAAAAGAATTTCATTCATGAAAGCAAACGAAAATGATGAGAGGCTGATATTCACAATACCGTTAGTTGTAATTCTTACCCATCGGCCAGCCAGTCCCACACATTTATAACCCAACAAATGAGCGCAATTTTCTACTTCGAACAATTCTGAAGCAAGAGGTGTTTCTCAGTACGGGCATGGTTTTGCCAGAAATGGGAGACATCGGCACATATGGCAACGTTTAGAAACTCAGATTGTGTCGCCTAAGCTTCAACGTTAGACACATGAGTTTGTGTGCGAAGTGCAAGTATGTCAAGCCTATCAAAGGCATCAAGAGTGCCAAAGGTATCCCATTTATCAGCTCAGTGTGAACGTGGAGCGGATAGCTTTCACTGGGCGGGCATTGCAGCGAACAACTTAGTTAAATCACAAGGAAATGCTATACTTATATTTATTAATCAAAATAGACTCGGTTGTCGCATTTTATTCGACTCTACTTTGCAACGAAAAAGGATGGACGCCCGGTTTCGTTTACTTCGATGCGAATTCGCATGCGATAAGTGATCATACGAACATGCTCGATTACGAAGGAAATGACATTGCGCGGTTACGAGGAAAAATGCTATATGCATGAAGCGTACTTACTGGGACGCAGCTGAAACAAAAGGTTTTTTTTTTCAAAGCTCGGCATTCAAACTACTCACAAAAATGCTAGACATTGCCTCCAAAGGGTTTCAAATTGGCAGATTCTCCCCACATACTTACCAAATGTGGTGCTCAGTTGCGACTGGCTTCCTGAATGAAGTAACAATTAGGTGCGTGTTTATCAGTATTACGAAAGCGTAGCGGCGAATAAATGTTACGACACCCAGAATGGGAGCGCATTTGTACGCAGGATAATTTTTGTGCATAAATGAGAAATCCTTAAAGAGCGGTTGCCGCTAAAGCAGACGTTTCGACGAGAGGCGTCCAATTCTTCAAGGTAGCTGGACGCCTTGAAGAGCGCTTGGCGAAACGTTGACTTCAGTGAAAACGCCTGTTCAAGGATTCTTCGTCTCTGTCATCACCAACCAGACTACACCCACTGAAGGGCAAAAGTCCCTCCGATATTCCGCAAATCAACATGGCCGTGTGCTTGCTGAGGCTTCGTCATACCCATAAACTTCTCAGTATCATCCGCCCACTAATCTTTCCGCTTCCCCCTTCGTGCGCTTGCCTTCTCTTGGAATTCCATCTATTACTCTTACAGACCAGCTGTTATCCTGTTACGTTCTGACCATGCTCATTTCATTCTAGATTTCGGCTAAGATGAGCTTAACACCCGCTTGTTCTCTGGCCCACTCTGCTGTCTTCTTGTCCCCTATGGTTACGCCTATATTTCCATGGCTCACTACGACATCCTCAATTTACGTTGAACCCCCCCTCGTAAGCCTCCAAATTTCTGCTCTTCAAAGGCCTCCGAGTTTCTGCGCCATATTTAAGTACCGGTAATATGCATCTCAACCTTTCCCTTCAGGGATAGCGGTAGACTACCATTCATGACTTCACTCCTCCATGCTCTGTACGTCTGCAGGGTTGGGCGCGGCACTTCTAAAATGTGCTTAGGGTAAATCATTCTGTATTAAAAGAAGTATTTTAATACTGAATGGTTGACACGTCCCACACTGTTCTTGAACAGTATTTCTGGAAACCAAAAAGTAGCCCGGTGAAATGATTTAAAGCTAAAAATTTTATTTTCCAAAGGGTCTTACTGCTGTGCAGAGGAAATCATATGCTGGCGTGAGGTGGTACACCGCATGTCGAGCACATGTGGTCATACCCCGTTCACGATACGTTTCCGCGTGATTTGCATAAACTGGCAACGCCGCGTCATTAAGAGAGGGCTAACAGTCTTTTACTCATCGTTCAAGGCAAGAGTAACTTCTTAGGCTTACTCGGCTCTGCCCTTGCACAGATTTAAAGAACTCTGGCAAGAGTATTACAATTGCAAAACTGTTGCAGTAGCTACATCTACTTCTGGGATTGTTGCAAGAGTTAGGTTTCGTAACTGTTCTGACAATATGGCATGTAGCCATTGCGGAGTAGCAAGCATAAACGAAAATACCGATAACAAAATGCGAGAATATCCTTACCCACGTTCGACTCATACCCAGACACGTCGTAGCCGCTTTGTTCGAATCCGGATTGGAAAGCAGTAGCGTAAGGGTCGTATCCGGGTTGTTGGTCTGTAAGGCAACACAATGTTTAGCCCTTTCCCTCGCATTTCAATAAAATGTGTCTATATACAAAGAATCTGCAGTACTGAGTCAAGTCGCCATTAGAAACTCTGCTACCAATACAAAGGAGTTTATTCGGTTGTATGATGCAAAAGCCGCGCAACTCTCTCGTGTTTATATGAATGGAAGTTTCCAGAAGAGGAATTGATCAAGGGCTCCTTGATTTGACAGACACCACCTAATGAAACCAATCGACAATGAAGGAAAGGAAAGTGTAGGGAACATTATTTGTATTATGTTGTGTACTTATTATAATGTGAAAGCAAAGAAAATATAGTCGCCGAAAAATACATCTTGCCACAAGTACCCCACCCCGGACGACCATCACCGACCGGCTGCGGTCGTCCTCCCATACACAGCATTCAGTATTTCTGCGCACGTAAACCTAGAAACACGTGATATACTTACGACAGCTGACCAATAAACCCTTGCATAGTACCGCAAGGCATCAAGTCATGTAACTATGTCATGCAGCTTGCACATAAAAGCTAAGAAAATAAATATTCTGGCATCGTCGCCGTTGGGCTGTTCATGCCTTATCATAGGTGACACGCATATAATTTTATTCATGTAAAAAAAAGCCGAGCGAAGAACGACTCCGATATGCTGCAAAATGAAGGTTCGCTACATGTAGATTTTAATAGGGATGATTCGACCTGCTACGAATATTTTCTGTCCTTGCGGCTTTAGTCTATTTGTGGGATAAAGCAACGTTAACAATAGAGCTACCGAATAAAACCAGCGGAGTTTTCATATAAAGCTCGTTTCATTTGTATACAAAGCACTGATGGCATCAGTCCCAACGTCGCAAGCTTGCGTCTTCACGTCAACTTAGAGCACAGTAATCTTTAGCGGCCAAATGTTTCTGGGCAACGTAACTTGCTTACGACGCCTTACCACCAAATGTAAAGCTTGGATGCTTCTTGTTCATTATCGAAACGAATTCATTAAACCGTGTTCTATGCGGTGTACCAAACAATGCATGCAGTTTTGGCATCCATCACTGAGATTCCTACTGTCATTTGAACAACGCCGCAGAAAACCCAGGGCCAACAGAGGCTGACAGACTTGCTGAAAATGATACCATGCTCAAGATTGGAACCCCTTAACCACCGCTACTACTACTTCCCGTTAGTTGAGCGCGCTAACGGCACCGCTATCGCATTGCACCACCGTGCTAGCAGGCGACAGAATGGCTTTGTACTTAGTTACATCATTGGCTGCGCACGGGCCTGATGACCGCGTGTACGTGGTCGACGCAGTCGCCAGGCGGTCACCGCATGGGGACCAGGGGCCCTTATTCACAAAAGGCATTATGGTAAAGAAGTTAACACAAAGTTTCAGCCAGTGCCGATGCTCCACATACTATCAGCGAAGCTTGCTGCCAATGGCAAAGAGCACTTACAAAGGGTAAGCTTTGTGAATTAGGATCGTGGTCACTAGGTACCCATATAGTCGCCACAGTTCGTGCACTCGCTGCTCAGCCATTTGCTGCGCTTTACTACCAAATATGTGGTTTGCATGCTTGTTCGCCAGCTAACCAGATTATCTGCAGCGTACCAATGAATGCAAGCACGTTTCGCATGCATCACTCAGATTTCTATTGCCACGTGCACAATGTTGTCGAAAATTTTTGGGCCAGCACAGGCTGACAATCACTGCAAGGATGCACGCGCTGGATTCGAACCTCTTAAAACTGTCTCAGCTACCTCCCGGTAACTTAGTGTGCTAACAACTGGGCCGCATTCGCATTGCACTACAATGGTAACAGGCGACCGACAGGAATGGACTTGAACGTGATTGGTAACATGAATGGCTGAGCATGTGCCCGGTGACCACGTGCACTTGATGCACCCGGTCGCCAGGTGGCCACCGCGTGGTGACCGGGGCCCGTATTCGCAAAATGTCCTTGCCCTAAAGGATTTGGTAAGAGGAAGTCTAAACCAATAATAATGCTCGACATACTATTAGCGAAGCCAGCCGGCCCTATCACAAAGAGCACTTTCGAAGAGTAAAGTTTGTGAATTAGGCCCATGATCACTAGATATCAATATAGTCACTACAGTTCATGCGTTCGCTGCGCAGCATTTGCTACGCCTTTACCCTTGTCTGCATGCTAGGCTCTTTCAACTACCTCTCTGAGTGGCAGTGTATGCTTTCGCCCTTGCAACTCAAAAAAATTCCCTTAGGTGCCCCCATTGTTTTTCGTATTAAACACGGTGCACATACACGCTGGGTCGACGTAGGCTTCACCTGCGTTTGGAGAAAACGGAGAATATTGATTGACCCAATCGAAAGAGCACGCGCGAGTCGCAGCCTCTATAAAAATCTGAAACGGAAAGAAAACCTGAAGACAAAAAATTACACCATCTCCCGCTAAAGGGAACCATGTGTAGATGCGAAGCAGCGGGCGCTAACGCTTACACTGGCGGCGGCGTTGACGCTGGCGCTCGTCGCAGCGTTGCGCAGGAGAGAAAACTGGGGAGGCGCAAAGCACGCAGTGATGGAGCGGTATTTCCTACTGGAACATCGCAATCGCTGCTAATGGGCAATGAGAGACAGAAGACTCGGACTGGGCACAGAGACCCGCAGTCCGCTTTTAGTTAACGCGCACGATGCGAATTTTTTTATCGTTCGACAACGCACAGGAGAAATCTCCCACCGGCACCACCTTGCAGGTCAAGATCCATTGCCATATATACGGGGTGGCCAGTGAACGGTTGTGCAGCGCGAGCAGTCGTTTTTTTTCAACCAAGAAACTCGCTAGCAGACGCTGCCTGCGTCGGCGTCGCGAGGCGAGAGGGGGGAGCGTAGGAGAGAAGAGAGAGGGGGGGGACGTGCATGCGCAGTGGGAGTGTGGACGCCGCGGGCAGGGATGCCTAGAGGAGAGAGGGGGGGAGCGTAGGAGGGGAGAGAGGAGGGGAGGCGCATGCGCAGTGAGGGTGTGGTTGCAGCGGGGAGAGATGGCTAGAGGAGAGAGAGGGGGGAGAGGAGGTTTTTATTTTTATTTTTTTGGAAAGGGTTTGCGCATGCGTAGTAAGGGTGGTCACGCCGCACACCACCACCGGATTAAGCTTCGCCATAAGATGCTTCACATCTAAAAGAGTGTAAGGGTCCTTTTCAGGGGGAAGACAATAACCAAGGCGTCTGATGATGGCCTAAACCCAGGGTCGGGAACCTTTTGAGGCGAGTGGCCAAATTTGCATGAAGCCGACAGGGGCAGGGTACCGCACGGCAAATCGGGGTGTGTGGCGGGGGGCTGTGTAGGCAGGGAGAAAAAAGTTGGGCGAATTGACAGTCTACAAACCTGGAATAAAAATGATGCTTATTTTCTGCACGCACGTCACGAGGTCGCACTTTGCAAACATAGGTTGCAATCGAATACCCCATTTGAGGTCGAAACTTCCATGCCGGCCTTCATAGAGGTATTGAAAAAGGCGAGGGGGGAGGGGCAGCGTTCTTATAAGGTGTTGGGGGGCCACATAAAATTGTCTCGCGGCCCGCATGCGGCCCGCGGGCAGGTGGTTGCCGACCCCTGGCCTAAAGCATACAATTGTTCACAGCATTTCACAAACTGCAGTATCCAGTAATAGTTACAATTGGCCGCTCGATACACGTAAACTGAAGAGACGCAGCTACGTCCTGCGCTGTGCAACGCAAAGCGACAACACTCACCCATAGCGTCAGAAGTTCTGGCAGGTCTTGTGCTTCAGTCACGAAGGGCAGGAGGACTGCACAGCCGGTCCGCTAGCCAAGAAAACGCCTTCTTCTTCAAAACGTTCACGAGCCGAGCACGCGCAGCGCTTGGCGACGATGATTACACTCGCTGATGACCCATACCCACTAGTAGGAATAGGTCGTACGTTAGGCATAAAGTGGTACCGCGAAAATGAAGAAGGCAATGGTTAATAACTGCATAAACACACTAGGAAGTGGAGCATGACGCGCGCAAGCCATAATGTAAAAGAATGCATCGGGAAAACAAGACGAGTACTTGGAAGTAAAGCCCGCGCAGAAAATACAAAAAAAGAGAGAAACATTCGCAAGGAAGGATTGGAGGACAAGCTCAAGTTCACACCATTTATTCATCGGTGGAAACATGAATAAATAGGAAAACAAGTACCCTTCCTTGTGTGCATGTCAGTTTTTTTTTTCATTTGCGTGGAACCTTTCAATTTCAAGTATGCATAACACGCTAGAGGACAACAACGAGTCATACTTATGAATAGCAGCTTACGATGTAGGGCGAATTGGTGCATAGGTCAACAGTAAAGGTGAAAGGAGCTAGGATGAATGAAGGGCGAAAAAAGAGGACGGAGAGAGCGCCAACTATCAAGTGCAGTGTAAGTTGGAGCTATTTTAGAGTGCAGCTCTTAGGCGCCCGTTTGTTTCTTTGTTTGTTTGTTTGTTTGTTTGTTTGTTTGCTTGTTTCTTTGCTTGTTTGTTTGTTCCTATACATACGGCTCGTACCCACTACGGGGGATTGGCCATTAAACCGGCGGTTAATGAGGGAATAATTAAAAATTTTGTTAGTGAAAAATGAATTGACGCTTCATCAAGGAAATATATGTGTTGATTATATTATAGATTACTATCATAGTAGTGAGAAGTCCATAGTAACAAATTTTGATTGGGAAAATCTTAACAAGGAATTCTTCTTGAGTCTCTAAGAAATTCGCGGACGGCGATGCACATGTTCCTGTTGCTGTGGCCCAGAGAAGAAGCCCCAAGGGAAAGAATGTTTTTAGAATTAAGAGAAATTCTTAATTTTCGGAATAAAATTTCACAATGTTTATTATCTATGGCTAGCGATGTGGTGGCAAGAAATTAAAAAGTGATCGATGTTTTCAGGTTCTTGACAGTAAAAGCATAAAGGCGCCCGTTCTTGCGTTAAGCGGCGTCGTCGTCTGGGGCGTAGCCACGCGAACGACTGTGTGCCAAACGATTTGGCCAAGCCCCACTACCGTGTACAGCAGGTGCAAGTGTCAAACGAAAACAGTGTAGGTAGATGCCACATGAATTTGGCAAGCAAAGAAGAAGACTGAGCTAGCCGCACTACCGTGCACAGCAGGTGCGAGTGTCCTTTATATCGGCGTCGCGTTTTTAAAACGTTTTCTAGATGGTCTTAAAAACGGATTCTAGACGGACATTAACAAGATATATGACGTTTTCTTGACCTTGGGCTTCTTTTCCGTGACGTTTTCTAGACGTTTATACGGTCTCGGATAAACGTTTAGAAAACGTCAATTATCCGTTTTGTGCTGCATGGGCTTGGCCTTTGGCTTCAAAACATGACACGCCTAAGGAAGGCCTTGGCCTTCGTGACCGATTTTTGGCTACCGCGCATGTATTCACCGCAAGAAGTGGTACGGGTTTTTGCTAAGCAATTTCAATTCAATTCAATTTATTTTGACATCACAGGAGATATTACAAAAGTCACAACAGGGATACTGTGGGGGGGAAAGCAAAAAGCGATTAAGGCTTCACGAAGGGCTTTCGCATCCGCTTGACAACATAGCAACAGCAGCATGAGATCATTAGTCATTATACAATAACAAAACATGTCTTGCAGGATCGTGTCGATTTGAATTTTAAAACACGTAGAAAAATATTTCAAGAAAGGAACACTATGAATGCTTTATTGTAGGAAAACTGTTTAATGTTAGTGGTAGTAAGTAGCTCATCATTTGGCGACCATTGTTGGTACGAGTGTAAGGGATTTTCCACTCATCAGTGGCTCGTGTGCGATAGGGGAAGGTGTAACGGTGTTAAACGCACTAAATTAGTTAGAAAAAAATGATGCTTCTTTCGGGAAGTACGATATCGCTTCATTAAAATTGAATTGTACATGTCGGGCATTGGGTTGCAAATTAAAGGGTTTCGAAAATGGGTTTGGAATGCTCATCGCGTGGAACACCTGTAATTATGCGCACAGTTTTTTTGTTTTTTTTTTTGGTGGTAGCAGCCTATGTAGTGCCTTGAATTCTCTACATAGAATTTGGAAGTGAGCCAAATTTCACCAACTGCCAATTTACGAGACAATTTGTACAGGACATATTTACGAGGCGTATGACTTCTGGTGTGCGACGAGGTCCTACTAGAGCCCTCCCGTTCCACTGCAGCGTAGTCGTCATGTACTGCCATTGGGCAAGGAAAAAAATACCGCCGCCGGGAGGGCACAACCTGCGCCGACATAGTCATTGTTCAAGTTTTTACATGTGTGACAACAGGCTCCCAAACTTCCCAAAAGAAGCTTCCGCTCAATCATATTTTGCCATCGATCCATTTTGGGAACAGGCTGTATTCCGTGAAAGAATGGAACAAAACAAACAAAACTTGTTTTTTTACGAAGAACTCCGTCTTGCATACGAAAGTGCGCCAATTTATTTCTTTTTTGACGGACGCTTTTAGGAACGGCGTTGAACGGCTTAATGTGGTGAATGCCCTGGCGGCAGGCGTAATTACACTGGGATTATATTTAAGCCGTCATCTGGTATCTTTGTTGCATTCTGAGCGTTTACATTTGCCATATCTGTCAAAATAGGGGCATTCCAAGTGAAACATCCCAGCCCAAAATTCGACCATCGGTGATTCTATTGAAAAAAAATTTGAGCTGGAACGTAACTGTATGAGAGTCATTTTAATGAAGTATTTTCGTTCAAAAAATTTGGTGGTCACGTGACCTCCCTTCGAATGTTCCGGCGACGAGGAAAAGTTAGGTAGGAATAAATTATGCATATTTAACCCTGATACTGGGTACAATGGCACATTCTGTTTTGAAGCATTCTCTTGTCATTGTTCTTTCACGCGACGTCATAAGTGAAACCATGTATTAATTTTCCGGCTTAAATAGGGCCTAACGAGGAAGCAAGGAAACACGCATATTCAGGCAATTTTTATGAAAAACAGCGGCAACGTTTCAGTCGCAAAAATATTTTAGCTCTTTTACCAGTCGACATAGCATCTTCTAAAAATATTTTTCAACCTATGTAAACACTTTTATTGAGAAAAATGCCTTGCAAAGTTGACAAAAGGTGATTTCTTCGGGATATTCTGCCTCAGAGAGACAAGTACTTGCCAACGCATTGCGGCGACTGGATGATCGGCCACTTTCTGTGCAGGTGCTATTACAGCACCGTCCACATCTCTCGACAGCCCACAAGGCAGCAAAAGCCCTCTTGTGCTTTTTGAGGACGACGGGCTTGTGTGAACGCCTATAACTTGCGGTGCAGTTCCACACGCTGCACTGAAATTCACTGCCTCTCTCTTTTCCTTCTCTTCCCTCCTCTCTCTCATCTTTCTATTCTTCTTCGCTAATCCCCCCAGTGTAGGGTAGCCAACCGGAAGTCTTTCCGGTTAACCTCCCTGCCTTCTCCCTTTCTGTTTGCTTCCTTCCTTCCTTCCTTCGGGATATTCACTCGTAAATGAAGCATCAAGGCCACCACGATAAAAATATTTCAGAGAGTTTATTCTATGCTCCAGGGTCTTCTTTTGTGTTGTGGAAATTTTCGTTGTTGTAAATTTTGTTTAAATGGACCCTGAAGTGGTTTTGACGATTTTGATACAAACACATTGGAGCAGTATATCAAGTCCTAAGGGTCATTTACAGACTGATATAAGCTCTCTGCGTAAACTGTGTAATTTATTACAACGCTTTAAAACTGCGAATCGCTGCAGATCTCTGCGGCACAGCCAAACGCGTTTTCAACCGCCCATTCGCAGTACGACATGCAGTGGGCGCACGACGTCACCCTGGCTGCTGGTCTGATTGGCTGCAGGTGTGCGCGTAGGAAAGATCGGCTGGTAGGGTGGCGGCACCTGTCGGAGCAGATATCAACCACTCCGCGATCTTCGTCTCTGCTGCCAGACGGCGTACGTGCTGCCGGGCGCACTGGGCTATGGGCTCCGAGATTGCGCGCAACCTGTGGGTGTGCGATCTCGGAGGTCATGACTGGGCGAAGCTCATATCGTCGAGTGCGCTGACGAGGGCTCTACGATCGCCAGCAATGCCAGCAATGCCAGCGTGTCTCATGAGTTGAGGAGGCAAGGCAGGGGTGAGAAGAAGGGTATGATATAATTGTTCCGTAGCCGCTTTGGTACACGGCATGTCGCTAAATTTGTGGTGCCAATGGTTTGATGATACTCTAGCCTAAACGCTGACAAAGCTTCAAATAACAGTTTCAGGGTCCCTTTAAAGAGAAAAGATAATTTTGGATGTCCACATCAATGTCACTGGTAGGCGCTGGCAAACCGAAGCGTTTTCTGCAATTTTAGGTAAGTTATTGCGATCGATTATTGGATATTTTGGTAGTTTAGAGTGTTTTGGACCTTGTTCGATTATTTTCATTGGTTTTGAGCATTGCTGGCCTTGTTGTCGGCCTTTATTGACTGCCATTAGGAGAGGCCTTCGTCCTCCAGCGGACAAAAACGTAGGCTGATTATGCTGATGTTTATGAATATCTGAACCCTTTTGGCATCGTTTCATACCTGTCAATCAGCAAAGACGCAGAAAGGTAGCGAGCATTAAAAAAAAATTAGTCACATTCTCGTGCCTAATGAAGCGACTTGGCGTCGAAGCTTGGGAGTGTTGGTTAAACATTGTAGGGAACACAGCGCAAAACAAAACGGGGCTAAGGAAAGGGCGAAGCACACACAACGCTGAACTGTTGCAAGTCAGCGCTGTGGGTGCGTCGCCCTTCCTTGTCCCCGTCTTCTTTTGCGCTGTGTTCCCTCCGATGCCTAATGAAGAGTGGAAATCTGCAGAACCACGTAACAGTTACTTGTGATAGGTGGTGCTGTGCATAGGTCAGCAAACTCACTCACGAGTCGACTCACTCAGACTCAGATCGAGGCGTGAGCCTGAGTCTGAGTGAGTCCCGGTCAGTAATATTTTGGTTAGCGTGAGTCCGGGTGAGTCCGGTTGAGTAAAATTTTAGCGAATCTGAGTTTGAGTGAGTTCGGTTGAGGAAGATTTTGATGAGTCTGAGTCCGAGTGAGCCTTAACCGCAAAATGTAGTTTCTTGAGTTAGTCTGAGTGAGCTCTACAATTTTTTGCCGATCTATGACTCTATTTACTCAATCTCAGCATTACTATCAGCCGTACGTCGGCTCACGTTTATGCTCACGCCTACTCACACATACTTCAAAGCTCCAGCGTTCACACACCCACTCAATATTCATTGATAGGAGGCGAGTTACAAAGAGGGGGGTGGGGGAGCCCTGACCCCCCCCCCCCCCCCACGCACACACACTTTATTCCTGGAAACTCTGTCGCGGGAATTCTTGATAAAAATATTTGGTGTGAGTCATCGTTTTTAATAAAAATGTCCTTATCGAATTGAAACGACTGATATCTCATATTTGAAGGTGCGAAATCAAAAGGCACCAAGTAGAGCACCTATTACGCGAGATATTGGTGTTATAGAGCATTGACACTATGTTCGAAAAAGCCAATTGTACGCTAACGCACTCATGAGTCGGCCTACTCAGACTCACTGAGACTCAGATAGAGCCATGCGTCTGAGTTTGAGTGAGTCCGGCTGAGAAAAAAGTTTAGTGAATCTGAGTCCGAGTCAGTCCCAAGGGCAAAATATATTTCATGAGTGAGTCTGAGTGAGCTCCACATTTTTTGCCGACCTAGGGTGCTGTGTACAGCAAAAGTGCGAAAATAGCCGAAAGAACTTGCGAAATATTTTCGAAAATTTACTTGATTGATCGTGAGAGACTGTGAGCGTTTCTGGTCAGTTTCATGGTGATCGGGTCCAGGTAACGCAGGACTCCTGGAGAATGTGGCTTTCATGCACGCAGCACGCGTAAATTTTCAATTCTGAATATACGACACCAATATTTCACTATAAATTAATAGTTGGTATGCATAGGTAAAGTGTACTCTAGCATAGGCGTGCGCACGGGGGGGGGGGGGGGTGATAACCTGCTACATGCATTGACTTGTTGGGGGAGGGGCGCTGCAACGAACCTTCGCTCTCCCCCCCCCCCCCCCTTGATGGGGAACCCTGCGCACGCCTATGTCGGTACGAATTCATGCAGACAAACGACCCGCAAAGCATGAAGTAGTGCGCTGCGGCGCGAAACAGAGCTTTTCAGTATCAAGTTGAGGTGGCGAAAAAACAAAGAAAAAAAAAACAAGAACGGTGATAAATTTGAACGGGTAGCAATTCTTTTCCTAATGCCCACCTACAGTGACATCAATTTGACGAACATTGCGTCATGAAGTTCATCTACTTTGTTATTGAAGAAATACGAAGAGCATTGGCACCGTTGTATAAAAGTATGCAGTTTATTGAAGAGAAGAACATATACAACTTCGACATGATAATTACTAACTTCAACCTGGTCGCGAACTACGCCACAATCATTCGTAAGCGTCCCGAATAGCAGAGTTCGAAACATGAGCAAACTATATGGCACTATTAGCCAAATGTACCTGACAAACAACACAAGGTACTAAGCAAATGGGTATAATTATAATTTTCTGCATTCTTTCTGAGGAACAAGACAGAGAGAAGCAGTCACATCTGCAGTTAAAGCGGGCAATAATATGAGCTTGCTGACGAAAGAGTGTGTTATAGTTCATTAATTATGAGAATAAAGAAAGCGTGGCTGGTGTCTCAAATTCTTGTGCAGGTTCCTCAGAAAAGAAATCTGATGTGTCAGATAGGACTTGTGGTGTCGTTTCTGTCAGGCCGAATACGGGTATGCCGTTGCCGATGGCCGCAGCGGCTTTGGTCAGTCGTCTGTACATCTTTCCACGAGTGCGGGTCGCACCGTGTACAATGCCACCTGAGGCGAGCACTCCCATAGTGCCCCTGCCGCGGTACAGGCTGTATGCGCTGCGCAAAGAAGCTCCCTTGTTGAGGTTTTGGTGGTTCCGGGCTCCTCCAGAACCTGCCAGGCTAAAGCGGGCCTGCGAAGTTGGAAGCATAAACAATTGTGAACCTCTTTACAGAGACACGTCTACTTTATTCACGAAAGTGTTTTATGCCGGGATCCACCAAGACTTCACTGACGTATTTCCGTCACGGATGTGACGTTGTTAAAAGGTACGCGAACACAATACAAAGAAAGAAACCAGAAGAAAAATTTACGCAAAATTCGAAGATCCGGGAATCGAACCCACGACCTCTCGATCCGTGGCGATAGACAGCGGGCGCTGAACCGACTGAGCCATCGGCGCATTTGCGAAGAACCCTTCAGACGCGCCTTATAAATCTCACACTCCTTCGCTCTGTACCGGCGCTCTTCGTTTGTCGGGGCGGTGCCGCCGCCTAAGAGCGGAGAAGAGAAGTACTGCATTATGACACCAACTAACACCGACAGAGAACGCTGGGGTAGCCTCAGCACTACGGCGCCTCGATGCCACATCAGAGCTAATCAGAGCGGCCTACCAACGCCGCCTAGGTGGCGTTGGCCCTACTTGAAACAAAGTGTAGCGTTGCCTCCGCAATCAGCTCCGACAAGGTTTCTGGAGCTAATTTCGCAGGCCACAAACGGAAGCTCTAATTGCGACGCGCTGTACGCGCTGATTTGGCTCGGTGACGACGCAGTTACGTGCTTTGTCTTTCGCGTTGTATTGGTGTGAGTTACGTGCCTCGTCTTTTCTGTTGTGCTAGCGTGTGCAGCGTAGTGCAGCTTCCATATGCAGCAATGGTGTATCTCTGCCGTCTACTGATACGAGTGCGATGGTACCGACTACGATAACTGCTGCATTAAGCACCGCCGAAAGAGAACGGCGTCGACGGGCGAATGTCGCGCAAGTAAGTTTGGTAGGCTTTGGTTTGGTGCAGCGATGGACACGCCAGGGGGCAGCGGGAGGCCTTCGCGCGTTCACGGCTCAAGCTGAGAACTCTGTCTTTCGCGTTTGTTAAGTTGAGCGCATCGCGACCCAACTGGCTGCCATATAGATGCCGATGGAGGACCGAAATGATCGTATCTTCGTCGAAGCGACCTATCAGCAGGAAGCTGCTCGCCAACACGACGCCGCGTGCCAAGCACATCCACAGGACGGTCGCCGACCCGCAAATCACGCTCCTTCGCTGCAGCGGACCGTCAGTTGAAAAACGATTGAGTGAAAACCCGTTCGGTTTCGCTTCCACGGTTTGCGAACGCGTGTGGTTCAGGTGTGATTTGCGCGACGCTCCGGTGCGTGCAACTTAGTGTCTGTGTATCCCGGTCGTGAGCCGTTGGTTGTCGTGGTGGAGATGCGCCACCAGGTGTCAACATGGGTGCATCAATATCTAAGGGTGCTGTGGCCACTAAACACCAATAGACATTATATATCAATGCGCAATAAACATTGAACTACTTCTGTGAAGACACGTTTCACTTTCGTGTGTTATACCGATTCATATATCAGAGGGATCAACCACATTTTTTTAGATACAGAGTCAAATACGTGGTAAGTTAGCACTCACAAAAAAAAAGAGTCAAGGGACTCTCTTTTTAGAGGGAAGAACTATGCCACTGTTTTCCACAATGATTGCTGCGATGGTAATTCTTCTGTATTCCCTTAGGTTACGTACGACGAGCGTGCAATAATGGCAACCGCAGCCAATGTACTTTGGAAGCGAAGTAGAGCGGTGATTGATTTCACTCATTCCAACACCTTCATTCTGAACCCGCCGGAAGAGAATGGTAGCCGCACTTCGCAGCATTTCAATTTTCGTTTAGCCGACGAAATCAGTCATATGTTGTCACTCTTCGTATGTTATCACTTACTCGGTGGAGCGGGAAGCGGACCAGTGAGTTGCCCATGATTCTAGCGCCAAGCGATGGGCCCCCGTTCTGCTTCCGGGTCAGCGCCGGTGGGGCGTGCGCGACCTCTTGCGAGGACAGCATCAGGCGGGGAGTTTGACCGGGGTGGCGCATCTGTCAAACGGCAAAAAATGAGTAGCAAAAACTTTTTTGTAAACTTGAAGCGCCACAGGGTTCTTTGTTGGAAGGGCTTCACTTCCCAGAACGAACCCCCATCACCTGTCTACTCTGAGTAGTTAATTCTTGAATTTATATTGTAACTGCCGTGATT
Source organism: Rhipicephalus appendiculatus (assembly GCA_030522465.1). Taxonomy (NCBI): domain Eukaryota; kingdom Metazoa; phylum Arthropoda; class Arachnida; order Ixodida; family Ixodidae; genus Rhipicephalus; species Rhipicephalus appendiculatus. Next base: position 69,863 of record JALIZH010027982.1, read on the forward strand.
GAGGCCTCTAGTCATCTCAGATGTCTGCCGCTACAGGGAAATTACGAAAAAAAGCGCGTAAATCTGAAGATGTTTCAAGAAACATTTTGTCTAATGCAATTCTACTTCACTAAAAGATGTTGGTTAGCAAGCTTTTCAGTGAGCAAATCAACGAATTAACAAAATATTGGCCCTGCTCAAGGAAAACATTTTTCCAGAGCCGAATCACATATAGAAAGACAAGGCCATATTGCCGTATTAGCTACTCATCTAAGTAGTCTACTACGTCATCTACTCATATACGGCTTCAAAAGTGAGGTTTAGGGTCTGAAGGTTATTCTTCTCACACACATTTCGCAGCAAAATGTAAATCGGACAAGTATGCATAAGCAGCGGGGAGACGAAGCCCTTCAAATATTCTTTCAATACGTCGTATGAGTGTGTAACCGCTGTGTTCACAGTGCAACTTCGGTGTAACCGCGCTCCTACAAAACAGCGAAATAAATTGGGCACTCACTCGTGAAGCAAGGGACTGAAAGTTGAAGATGGATGATCGTCTCTGTAACAAATGAAGTATAGCATAATCAGTACGTATTTTTTTCTACGTGGCGGAGAGCACGGGAAGATAACTGTAACTGTATTGGGCGAAGAATAGGAAGTGAACGAAGTCATGTGTTTTTCAGAACTATTAACCATTTCGCAAGGAATTGTGGTGTTTTACATGCGGCCACAACAACACTATATTGAGGCGCGGTCCCATGAGACATTGCCGTATACTCTAAATGATCTATATTTTACGTGTATCAATGCCAATGTGTTGGGGCCTTTTTTTTTACCTAACACTTCTGTTGAATTACGATAGCCATGTCGACCATAGATTCTTACCAAGGCAACACCATTGTCACTTGCCTACTTCTGTAGGAACTCGGTCACTTTGTTAGGCGCAATAGTGTAGTAAAAACTATGCTTTAAAACTGCTGCATGTTCAGCGCTTAGCAGTGCGCGTAAAGGAACAGAGAGTATGTGGAAGGAGCTGACGTGCTGTTTACCTAAACCGATAAGCGTTTCGTTGCCGTACAAAAAAAAGCGTGTTTTTGTTTTGTTATTGTTTTATCCTAAAGGGTATTCAATTTGCACTATAATCGTTCTCGGTTTAAGCACAACCTGTACTAAGCATGCACTGATTAGGCGAAGCAGCATTCGCTTAAGCCTTCCTGTCAATATTTCATATCCTTTTCCCTGTACTCTGCGATGTCAGTGCACGCTAAACAACAACAGATAGGTCGACATTACCGGAGCCTTCCACTACGGCGTCACTCATAATCATATCGTTGTTTTGGAACGTAAAACCGCAGATATTATTGTTATATCAGCTTCCCAAGATTACGTGTCGCACGATACGTTTAGGTAAGAAAATCGAATCATGTGTACTTCACGTCAACTGCTGTAGCCTAAGTGGTGTTATACAAAACAGGTCACACGCTCTTCGCCCATTCTACAGATTGTGTATGCTATGCGCATTTTCGTATGATCAGACGCTACCCACCTTGGCACTGGCAACAGCAACAACTGGAAACCAAACAAATAAAAGGAGTCAGCCCAACCACCAGAATAAGCGCGGACAATGTCAGCAACGTATTTAACATTACAGAGTGCCGGAATTACCTGCGAGGACGAACAGCAGGGTGAGAGTAACAGCACGAGCCATGGCCAGCAGCGAGGTTCAATGCAGAAGTCCGAAGAAAACAAGGCGGGAACGCTTTTCCATCAAAGGCTGGCTAGCTTATATAGCAGTCGCATCATTACATCACCGCTAGCATTCTCCCATGGTGTATCCTGGATCCTGGATACTGTCTGCAAAATTTCATCGCCCGGAGATCCTCCTCAGGAGCAGCGAGAGAATAAGAGGTCCGGACATCAACGCGGAACAAGAAGTGTTATTCTTAAAGGCGTCGGACGCCAGAAACAATTTGACGCGGTCGAGTGACGGTACACTCACATTTCAGGCTGTTTTATTTTTTTTCTGTTTGTTTCATTGACTTTCCCAGGTCGTCTAAACAACGCAGGTTTTAGGTGTCCTAGTTTTATCGTTTCATGAGTATTGAATTGTGGTGAAACTCGAACGAGCGGTCGGAAGCCGCGCTGGTGTGTTATCTGCTTACGTGTTGTTTTGATTGCATGCATGTTTGT